>VVAS01071809.1:3558-13765 GCA_015103295.1 Ptychochromis oligacanthus
TTTAAATGAGTTGAAAATAAATGGATTTGTTTTTGGGGGGGGGGGGGGGTTGGGGGTGTTAAAATAAGTAAATTGCTTTCATACTACCAAAGGAGGAATATTTATTTACTACATAAAACTGCAAGCATACATAAACAGTTTCAGTCTTTTACTGCAAATAAATCATTGAGATTGTGTTGGATAAAATTTCAACAGTAGACTCAAATCTGAGATAATATCCATCGCCATTACTGTTTTGTATCATAGAAAAACAGCCAAAACAATCCACTGTCTTATGCAAATCAACTAATAAAATACATCACATAATAGAGCACCTAATTCCTACTTCAAATCACAGTTGTGCAACCTAAACATTGGCTAAATGATTCACAACATGAGGTTTCTTGTTTGTGCTATGAGCACCAACATTATATTCAAGAGAATGCAAACATCTCTACAGCCAACATTTTCAAAGCTGGTCACCTTGCAAACAATCAGGGCAGAGGCAAAAACATGTACATTTGATTCAAGGGTGAACTGTCCCTGGCACACTACCAAATTAAAATGAAATCAAGCAAGTTATTTTACATATTTTCTAAAAGCTACAGCTCAACTTACTCTGTTGCAATAGATTGGAAAGGTGGAGGTCTTGGTCAAGCCCCCGTAGTGGTCTGAGTGGAAATGTGTCAGGAAGTAGGCGGTAATGCCCTCAATCTCTCCATATCTAAAGGCATCAATAGCAAACTTTGTGCCTGAGGAAAATTTGACACATAAGACAAGATTAAAAAGTGCATAATAATTAACCTTTAATTTTACACAGCAACCAAAATTATATATTCACTCACTAACCTGGAATTTTCTTGTAGAATGGACAGCGTGGCAGCTCCACTTCCCCATCAGCACTGCCTCTGTTCCACCTTCTTCTCCATCCTCTGGTCCCACCTCTCCTGGCTTCTCCTTGTCCATCTACTAAACTGTTAACAGTTTCTGGGGCCTGTGACACATCTGCAGTTGTGTCAGCTTTTTTTCTCTGCCTCTCTTTTCTTTGCCTTCTCTGTGCTGAGTTCCTCCCAGCTGTTGGAGTAGAGGAGGTTTTGAGGTCATTTGGTCCACTTTCAGCCTCTTTCTCCTTTTCCTTCAGAGGTTTGAGGCCAAAAAACACCCCAATGTCCGTTTGTCTGAAACCAGAGGCCTGACTGGTTTTGCTGTGGCCCTTCTGAGGAGCCATGGTTTGAGATCTTTGGACAATGGAGCTTTGAGATGAGGGCACTTGGGGAGAAGCTGTATGTGATTGTTCTGTTTGAATAGTGCTGTTGCTCAAGTTTTGGAAATGTGGGTTATCCTGGCTCAGAAGAGTGTCTCTCAGGCGCTCTAAAACAATATTCTGTGGAGACTGGATGATAGTCTTACTGATTTCTTTTCCACCTGAGGAAGCAGCTCCGATTTTAGCAACTGCAGAGGCAGCTAACTGATTAGTGGGTGATAATGAGGAAACTGAACCCAGCTGGGTGTTTGTGGAAGACGGATTTTTTCCCGGCACATTACTGGCTTCTGAATTATTCTTATTTATAAATTCAGTGAGGAGCTCATCTTCACTTGAAAAGTTGTCACTAAACAGTGTCATTGAGTCTTCATCCTCGTTTTCAAATGCATCATTATTAAAGAGAGCTTTTCTGCACTCACCATTATTGATTTCAGTCTCTGCAGGGAACTCAGAAAGAGGAGAGTAGGATATCATGTCATGACTTTGAGGAGAAGCTTCACTTTTTTGTAAATCCTCACTAGCCTGGAAGACAGTGGAGACACTGTCTTCCTCAACAGGAATGGATAAAGGCTCTTTAATACTTTCTTGGGAAGCGCTGACGGAGTTTTGGCTTTTAGTAGACGACGACCAGCCTTTCTTTTTCTTAAAATCCTCTGGGCCAGGAGAACGCAGGAGCAGAAGGCCATTTGTAAGTTTCGACTGAGGTGTTCCAGTGTGACACTGCTGGGGGGAGCCACTACGACTGGATAATGCAGAAGGACTGAAAGGACTTTCCTGTGAAGTCTCTAAAATAGACCCCTCGTTTTTTATCAGCCCCGGAAAACAACTGAGGTTGGGCTCTCCACTAGTCTCGTGCTGCTGGGACATACTGAGGAGGGCTGTGCCGCTGCTGGCTCGACTGTGGGCCAGAAGTGTGTGATTGAATTTCTTGTAATGGTTTGGAATGGTGGAAGAGCACTGAAGACCATCTGGACATTCTGTATGAACAGAAAAAACACAATGCCTGCACTCGTCAGAGCAGGGTACAAAACGATGATATTTATTACTTTAGCAACAAGGGCACTGGAAACAGGCAGAGATGCTTTTCAAATTTTGTTATTTACTTTTATTTGTCAGCTAACTGAATAGATGAGATATATTATAAATGCATCACATCAGCCTGTTGTTTAGGATAAACACAACCAAGCTTAGTGGAGAGAGTGTCAGTGCACATTTCTTTCACATTAATCCTTTGAGTTGTTAGGCAACATAAATGCTTTCATGTCATAGAGAGTGGGAATCCTTCCTACCATCCTTTCTACCATCCAACAAGTATTTGATAAAAACAGCATGAGAGGATGACACAATGATGCATTATTAAGAGAAATGAAAGGCCTGGTGTTACAGCAGTCTGGCTTATCCTGTGGACTAATTGTCATGATATTTCAGGCTTCTCTAGATTTATTTTGACCATTTTTAAAACTAGAGTAAACGTGTAGACATCTCCAAACCATCTCAGCCTTGCCTCCCTAATTTTGTCTCCAAACCGCTCAACCTGAACTGTCCCTCTGATGTTCTGATTTCTAATCCTGTCCCTCCTGGTCACTCCCATTGAAAATCTTAGCAACTTCATCTCTGCTTTCTGTCTTTTTGTCAGAGCCACCGTCTCCAAACCATACATAATAGCAGGCCTCACTATAATCGTGTAAACCTTCCCTTTCACTCTTGCTACTATCCATCTGTCACAAATCACCCCTGACACTCGTCACCACCTCTCATGTGTACTCTCCTGTTGCTTTGGATGGTTGATCCTAAGATTTTAAACTCATCTACCTTCACTACCTCTGCTCCTTGCAACCACACAATTACATCTGCCTCCCGCTCATTCACACATATATTCTGTCTTGCTTCCACTGACTTTCATTCATCTTCTCTCCAGAGCATACCTCCACCTCTCCACACTGTCTTCCACCTGCTCTCTAGAGACCACAATGTCGTCTGCAAACACTTTAGTCCACAGAGACTCCTGCCTGACCTCATCTGTCAACCTGTCCAAGGGCCTCAGAGCTGATCCCTGATGTAATCACACCCCATCTTGAACACATCTGTCACTCCTACCGCACACCTCACCAGTGTCATGCTGTCTTCATACATGTCCTGCACCACCCTCACATTAACAACTCTTCCCGAGATCTTCCTGGTATGGCTCATCAACTTTATCCCTCTGTAGTTACTACAGCTCTGCATATCACCCTTGCTCTTTAAAATTGGTCCCAGTACACTTCTTCTCATTCCTCAGGCATCCTTTCACTCTCCAAGATTGTGTTAAACAATGTAGTTTAAAAAGTCCACTGCCCTCTCTCCTACACATCTCCATACTTCCACAGGTATATCTGGACCAACTGCCTTTCCACTCTTCGCCTTCTTCATAGCTGCCCTCACTCCCTCCTTGCTAATCCTCTGATGTCAGTATCAACATATATGCTGTCTAACGTGCTGCAATGACAGCTTTGTTTTGTTTGTTTTCTCATAAAGCTCATTAAAAAGGATTCTTAGGGTAATTAAGGATGCACTCACACTAGGCATGGGCCCAAATTCATTTCTCAGCTCCCCTCTCTCATGCTTTCTCACACTTCCATGCACACTCACGCTTTTCAAAAAAGCACTCTTGCAGAGGACAGTGAGGTGATTTTATGCATCTTGTGGCTTAATTGGGGCTGTTTTTGACAGACCTGCATGCTTTATAGATTTGTTAATTCCTTTGTTTATTATGCTCTCAGCACTGTGTGCAGTACATGCAGAGTAAGCAAATGGTGGTAAAAAAAAAAAGTCTCACATTTCATCCATTAAAAGCGATACACCTGAGTGGGTTTGCAGTGGAGATGCTGTACATTGTACATAACATTAAGTTCATCTGAAGCTGTGATTTTATTTTTTTTTTGGTATCAAATGTAACTTTGAGCTGAATGATGAGTATGGATGTCTGTACCTTTACATGCATCCCTGGGGGTGTCAAGACATTCAGCCACGTGCCACCTTTGGGACTGCACAACCAAAATGAAGAAAGGCATCTGACAGATGGGACAGAAGTCTTCAGAGGACGGCCCCTCAGCTGCATTGTCACTTTGATTTGTTTCTTTCATAGGAGATATCTTCGTTGGGGTTAAACCCTGTGCCTCTAAGCTGCTATAACCGTCTGTTTTACCAGCTGCAGAGCTGTCTCCACTTTCTGCTGCTTCGCCTTTTGCATTCTGGTCTTGTGGCTTGACTGAGAGAGATGATGTGTGTTTCTTTGAGGGTTTCCTGGAGGTGCATCTTCTTTTAGTGGCCGTTTCAGGCGGTGATTCACGTGTCTTCTTTTTCTTCCCAAGAGGTTTATACTCCCAGATGTCATTTTCATTTCCTTTCTGTGACATCTGGAGCAAAATAAAGCGCAACCTGACGCTACCTCGAAACTCTTGTTATTACACAAGGACAGATGTTTGGTAACATCCCGCGATAACGATTTAAATCACAGCAAATTAAAGACCACTGGTAGCTTCCTTAATATACTGCGGGTATTTTTTTTTTAAATTGCAAAATCGTTTCTCGTAATTATTCAACAACTATATGGAGCAAATTTCCTTCTACACACATCGTTCACTAACATGTCAGCAACAGGACTTACCGCCACTGTGCTACAATGAATGTAGTAAAAGCAACTACAAATGAACAGCAGCACTTTCTGCACATTTTGAAAGCTTAAATTGTCTAATTGTTTGAATTCAAGACTGGGAAAAAAAATGTAAAAAGCCTTTTTAACAGTTAATTGATTAATATGAATGCAAGTTAAGCTCTTTTAAAACCGTCACAGTGGATATTCTTTTTTTTGTGTGTGTGTGTGTCGAAATCAGTGGTATGAATCTTGGTCGCTCGTTTTTCCCGAACTTAGCTGGTTGTTGTCGTTGGAAACATGGCGTCCCGGTGCAGCCTCTCTACACTGTTTCCTGACCAAAGTCAGCTGGATTGCGCCCTAGATGACGCTACGACACAGCAAGAAAAAGAAGATCTTGTTCAGCAATATCTGAAAAAAACAGACGAGAAAGAGGGCCTGAAGATACCCGATTTCCAGACAGGTTAGACCGACCAGCGTCAGCCGAACACCCCGCCTCTCTCTCACAGCAGTTTGACTTGAGTTTGCTAACTCTGCCTGTCATTCATACACTGAGAATGCCTCACAGTCACGGGTTACTCACAAAGCACCTCTCCATTCTTGGTTTTAAAAGCTAAACTTTACTGAAACGCACGCCTTGTTCTCCACTGTTAATTAATTAGCTCGCTATCTTATCTGCTCCGGAACAACAACAACAACAACAAAAAAACACAGTCACAGGGATTTCCGTGTTGTGTTCATAGACAGTGTTGTGTTAGCTCTGCACAATTTCTGTTTTTCTTTTAGGACGATGAGCAAAAATCGTCAGGAAGCTAAAAAAAAAATCGATGCAAGGCTTAGAAGTGAAGTCATATTTGAGTAATTTGCTTACAATGTTAACACAGCGGAATATTTTCCTATTTGTTTTTGCAGTTGTTGTTCACATATTTACATGTTTACATCCTTACATCCATCGGAATATATTTGTTGAATTTACCTCAGTGGGCTGAGACTTTCTAGCTTCTGATTGGTTAGTTCAGTCACATGTGAGTCAGCTTTTCTCTAATCAACACAGGGTCAAAATTATACAACAGGCTCAAATACATACATACACCCCCACTAATATTTGATTAAATGTCCCTTAGCAAGTTGCACCTCAACCAGACACTTTTGGTAGCCATCAGCAAGCTTCTGGCATAATTCTGGCTGGATATCTGACCACTCTTCTTGGCAGAATTGGTAGAGTTCATTTAAATTGGTTGGTTTCCTGGCACTTACCTGGATTTTATGCAGAGTCCACAAATTTTCAAATGGGGTAATTTTGGGGCTTTGGGAAGGCCATTCCAGAAGCTTAATCGAGCCATTTCTGAACAACTGCAGATTCCAAGTTCATCAGTTCAAACAATTGTACATAAGTACGAGTTATTCGGATGTGTCACCATTTTGCCAAGGTCTGGAAGAAGACCCAAACTGTCACCCACAGATGAGAGGAAATTGGTTAGGATGTTTAGGAACAACTCAGCCTGCCATAAACTGGAAACTGTGGGAACACCGACCACTGTCCACAGTGAAGCGAGTTTTACATCACCATGAACTCAAGAGGGTGACGACTAAGAAAGAAGCCCCTGCTCCAAAATCGAAACCTTCAAGCTCAATTGAAATTTGCAGCTGATCATATGGACAAGCCAAATGCCTTCTGGAGAAAGGTTTTATGGGTAGATGAGACATAGATTGAGCTATTTGGCCACAATGACAAGAAGTATGTTTGGAGGAGTAAAGGTGAGGCTTTTAAACCTAAGAACAGTGTACCAACTGTCAAGCATGATGGTGTTAGCATCAGGCTTTGGGGCTGTTTTGCTGCCAGTGATACTGGTACATTGCACAAAATGGATGGAATAATACATATTTTTCAACATCACCTCAAATCAACAGCTAGATGGTTGATTTTTCCAACAGGACAATGATCTCAAACACAAATCAAAACTGGTTTTGGAATGGATAAAGCAGACTAGCATTAAGCTTCTGGAATGGCCTTCCCAAAGCCCTGACCTCAACCCTCTTGAAAATCTGCAGACTATGCTTAAAAGCTGGGTCCGTGCCAAGAAACTAACCAATTTAAATGAACTCTGCCAATTCTGCCAAGAAGAGTGGTCAGATATCCAGCCAGAATTATGCCAGAAGCTCATTGATTATTACCAAAAGCATCTGGTAGAGGTGCAACCTGCTAAGGGGTAATCAAATATTAGTGGGGGTGCATGTGACCCCATATGTATACGTTAGACCCTGTGTGGATAAGAGAAAATCCAAAATAAATTCAAATTTGTGCACCCAATTCTTGTTTTTTAAAGTCATTAAAGATGTATGCTGTACAGTCATTCCACCCTGACAAAAGAACAGTTCAAAGAAATCATTGAAAGCCCCAAATTACCATGACATTCATGCCCATGGTGAGTGTATATAAACTTCTGATGACAACTGGGTCTAAAAGGGGCGCCAATGCAAAAGTGCCTTAAAGCTGCATTCTTTCTAATCACTAGCAGGGGCAAAGCCTCTGGTTCCAAAAAGAAGTTGCGTTGTATAGAAGGCTATGGGAAAATGACCCTCGGCTCCCTTGCAGTCTGACCTCAGTAAAGATTTTTCTCATGAATTTATGGTCTCAAACACTAGCTTCAAGGCATACTGAATACAACATATTTATTTTGTAAAGAAAAATTTGAACATTAGTGTTCAAAAGGAGGATAAAGCAGGATACGCTTTACTATGTCATTGTCAGGTTGTTGGCCAATGAGCATGCAGTGTTCCTTGGTTTCATAATCAGATCTACCATACACTTGTGCTGGCTGCTGATGGCAGAAATGCTGAGCTTGAGGCTTCAAAACATGACTTCACTAACCAATCAACATCAAGATGGCTACATACATATTTCATATAGAGTGTATGATCTCACAAGAAACTTGTGGCTACCAGACAATCTCAGCTGAAATAACAGGTAACAGTTTTAACAGTTAAAGTGACAGGAAAAAAAGGAACTTACAAGTGTTTAAAGAATATTGCACTATAAAAACAAACTATGGCTAAGTTGGAGAAATTACATTCAATAAAATATTGTATATTTAACCCTTCACATGATCTGTGCCAAATCTGTAACCTGTACAGTTAGGTATATCAAAATTTTAGACTAGCTCTTTGCATTACTAAAATCTCCCACATCATGCCACTCAAACCTACTGGATCTGCTAATCCTTAACTGACAACAGCCTTCATTAAAGGCACAATAATTAACACCCCTGGTGTTCCCAATTAGTCTTCAGATGGTTAGCTCTCAGATGCTTTTCCATTCTTAAAACAATGCCATCAACAGCATCATCAGTTGTCTTTTATGACTGTTACAACTGCACCAAAAATAAACAAAATGTTTCCAGTACTGTGTAATTCAAGTTGTAGTTTATTTGTGAGAAACTGAAGTCTACTGTTGGATCCTCTCCTGAGGGGTGCAGCATGTTGGCAATGCTCATCACACCAGTAGGTGGTGATCAACTGTAGAACTTAATATAGCAGAGTGACACAAGGCTGCATGTGAACTAGGCCCCCACTCCCCCAAGCATTTTTTCTTAATTCAGGGTTTTTCTAAATTTATCAAGTTGAACTCTCTTCTGCACAGTCCGAGATAAAGAAACAAAAGAGCCTTTAAGCTGTACAGTACTGTGCAAATGTTTTATGCATGTGAGTTGCTTAGATTGCTATCTAACAAAGCATAACAGCGAGGCATATGATTAGTCCCAAATTCATTTTGCGGCATGATAACAACTCAAAACATACTGTTGCAACAACGAAGAATTATCTCAGCGACAAAAACAAGGTATCATTCAGCTGTTTGCAAAAACTGTGTGCAAGTACACCTGAGAGAATTGGACAGATCAAATTTTGATATGAACTGGAGATTTTTGTAGCCAAAAAACCTCCAGGGCTAAACATTGAAAAAGTAGAAAGTGCAACAAGATGCATTATTAAAAAAGCCACACTACCATCTTCCCAACACATCCTTATATAGGTGCCCCATTAGCTGATATGACTGTGGATGGATGGATGATTTGTTTCTTCCCTCTACTCCTTGGATCTCTTGGAAAGGTTGAGGAATAAGAGGGATAAGACTTGTTTTGTTCGTTGTTGTTGTTGTTGTTGTTTTTTTTAAATTTTTTAACCAGGTTAGGTGCCAATCAATTGTGCGGAGGTAGCACCAACAAGTGAAACAAAGATTAGGAATATAAAATTTAGGTGGAGGGTATTATTCTATGTATTCCACTCTGGATTTCGATACTCGCTATGCTGTAAAGTGTGACAGTAAACGTATCAAATTTGTGTGAGTTAAGTGTGACAAATGTTATCAGACACAATTCACAGTGCATGTGAAATAAGTGTGAAACAAACTGATCTAAATCTACAAAAAACCTTTTATGGCATTTAATGTAATACTTGGGCTGCGAGAACTTTAAAGTCATTGCTTTGATCCATCAAACACTCCAACTTTTTCCCCATATGACATGAACACTGTGTCAGGCCCAAGTCAGGCCCAAGACAGACATGCCTTTTAGGTGTTTTGTTACTATATCCATAGCCCTTCTATGACAGTAATGTAAAACGTTTGCCTACACTGTGACTAAACATAATTAAAAAGATGACAACATCATTTTCCACCCTGTGATTTGCTCCACAGGCTTAGAGTGGCTGAACACGGAGGGGCCTTTATCTTTAAACAAGGAGCTGGCTGGTAAAGTGGTGCTGCTGGATTTCTTCACTTACTGCTGCATCAACTGCTTGCACATCCTTCCTGATCTGCATCAGCTAGAGAAGAGACACTCTGTAAAAGGTTTGTACATACTGTATATTTGGCTTTAAAACTGAAATTAAATGAAGGTATAGAGCAACAAGGGCAGTTTTCATACAGCTAATTTAATCAACACAAGGGAATGTGTTGTGAGAAGAAATATATAATCTGGAGTAACACATTAACAAAAATCTTGTATTGTAGTGTGAAAACCCTACTCATCACTTTCCTTGCTGTCCAGATTAAAAATAACCAAATACCATAACGACTCACTGTGTCATTAGGTAAATTATGATAACCTGAATTGGCTTGATATTCATTTAAGTTATTTTTTCTAGTGCACCCTAGGAAAGCATGTTTTTATTAGACTTTTCACAGTCACATGTTTGTCTTTTGTCTGTTCGATACAAAATGCATTTCACATGCATTCTTGTGCATGATGTTCTCAAGTAAAGTTTTTTCACCACATAGCTAAAAAAAAAAAAAATATTTCGCTAAAATTTAATAGACAATTTGGAATTTCAATCCT
>VVAS01071838.1:0-10182 GCA_015103295.1 Ptychochromis oligacanthus
ACATACAAAAATAATATAATAATACAGAGAGTGTCGGGGGAAAAAAAAACAACATTTGATTAAAGGATTGTGTAAGAATCCCTTCTACATTCAGTTTGAGCCAAAATAAACTGAAATTAATTAAATACTTATTATAGGATGAAAGAAGGTGAAAGAAACTGACATTAATTGCTAATTTTATATATATTAAATATTGTTTGGGTCTGTGTGGCTTTCCTATTTTTCGGTTTAATATGAGAATTGTAATAATAGTGAACAAAGTTAAAAATACAGCGAAGTTTGATTTTCCGTTGGAGCCGCTGGGTTGAACTCCCGCCCACAGGCAGGCTGGAGGGGCTGCTCCACTTTAAACATCTCTGCTGAGGGTTTTACTGGGACTGACGGCTCCTTAAATTAAGGTAAATACAACCACACCGCTATGTTTAAAAAAAATTAAATCACACATCAACACATCTTAACAAACTGCAGTTCTACACCACATCAAACATCGTCCTGTAAGCTCCTGCTGTTAATATGTTAGCTGGGTTAGCGGTTAGCACACACAATGTGTTAAAATAAGTATTAACAAAAGGCACAGTGTGCTGTATGTGAAAGAAGTCCAGCTTAAAGTGTTTAGCTCAACATGCAAGTGAAGACTTTTTTACCTTACATCAGGTTTTATTTAATGCTGTCAGAGAAAATATAGGCGTCATGCAGCTGAATACAGTCAGTGTTATAAACAGAAGTTGTTTAGGTCTGAGATTAGCAGCTTTCTGTTTCTGAAAGGAAAGAGCAGCATGTAAGAAGGATGAGGATAAGGAGATATACCAGTTACATGGATATTTAATCCCTTTTTGACTTTTTGTGTTTAACTTTCTCAGTAAAACAGCTGCAGGTTTCACTGACAGCACATAATATGGTAGTTTAGCTTTTGTACCTTTTTCATCGGTTAATTTTGAAATTACTACAAATTAACTCCAATGTTAAAACAAATAACTGTATTCAGCATTATGAGTGGACATATAGGATGATCTGTCCATGTTGTCACTGGGTGGTGCTGAGGTCTGAATCTGAGGGCAGCTCCTGTGATCACAAAGAGAAAAGCATGGAAAAAAAACAAAAAAAAAACAGTTAAATGTGAAGTTTATCCCTCAAACTTGAAGTGTGATCGTCCCTGTTCTGAAGTTCTCTGATGTTTTTTCAATCTACAGCTCTGCTGACAGCAGTCATGTGAACTGTTTGTTAAAAAGACAAAGGTTTATATACTAACAGATTATCCAGCAGAGTATTTTACCTTTGAGTTGCTGGTGCTTTTTAAATGGAGAGCTGTAAAGATGAGATGATGGTGCAGGTTTCCAGTACAGGTTCAGTGGTGCTGCAGCATCGTGGTCACCTGCAGGAAAACTGAAGAAAACATATGGAGGTATTATCACCAGAATATATCCTGACTGATTTCTTTAGTCAGGATATTTTCATTCATGTGCACGGATTAGCTCCTGAACACCGGCTTTCCTGACTGATTGTCTTAGCTATCTAGCTAAGGACGTTAATTTTCGCTGGAAAGTAAAGTCTGGAAAGTAAACGCTATTCATGACAGATATCTTTGAGGTATGTTTGACAGATAGGTCAATAAGTCATTTAAAACAGTTTAAATACCGGCAGTCGCTTTTTGTCAAATACCAGAAATCACTTTTTGGTAGACGATCACTTTTTGGCACAACACCTGTCACCTGACCAATCAACACAGGCGCTGATGTCAGGTTGGACCTGCCGGCTGGATGCTCAGCTGCCTGTGACTGGTTATTATGATTAGGGTAGGTTGGTCAGACAGAGACTGGAGTGTTTCAAATGTGACTTTGCCTGTGATAAACGGTGACAAACAGACACCAAAATAATCCTGTCCTTAACTAAAGATTTATGAGATCCGGGGCTATTCAAAAAACGTCCAAAGCTAACAACCATTTTATGTGATGATTTTCTTTTAGTCAGGATAAATTCTTTCATGTGCCCTATCCCACCTGAAGTCCATGGGAATAGTACATGCTGACCTCAAACCTCCAAATGTGATGGTTGTGGATCGCTATCAGCATCCTCTCCAAGTCAGAGGGTTAGGGTTAGGGTCAAAGTTATTGACTTTGACCTCGCATATGCTGTGCCTGCAGTGGTTCCTGGGGTCTGTGTGCAGACCCGCTGGTCCAAAGCAACAGAGGTAATGCTGCAAATTCCATTTAATGAAGTAATTGACATGTGGTCTCTGGGCCTTGTGGCTGCGGAGCTGGCTGTAGGGCAGCCACTCTACCCTGGGAATGCGGATTATGATGTTCTCAGGTTCATCACACAGACTCAGGGCCAGCCACCAGACTATGTCCTAGACCGTGGTATGGGTACGAAGTATTATTTTGTACAAGAAAACTGCAGCGAACAGCGCTGGAGATTTTAAGTCGGAATTTGAGTTTGAGTATGAGACAGGATTCCAACCACAAGAAACCAGATACATAAAACTTACGTGTCTTGATGACCTTGAGCAATTAATGAAGATGAGAACAGGACACCACAGTGGTCAGCATCTATTGGTGAGTCTGATTAAACAGATGCTGCACTTGGATGCCGATCAGCACATCAAACCCCTGGAGGTTCTCCAGCATCCCTTCTTTGATTCTGGCCTCTATAAAGGTTCCCACAGAGACGACTGCATTGACATGAAGAGCACTGAAGACAAAAACCGTGTGGTCTCTCAAGAGCCTTCCTGTTGGGAAACAAAAAGACCACACAACGTCGACTGCAGTGCCCAAAATCCAGTTGTATACCAGCCTACTGAACTGACAGTAATATATAATGAAGCATTGCAAAGAAACACTGAAATGGAGGAGGAGTTGGAACAACAGGAAGAAAAACACAGAGAGACGCAATATATTCTCTAAGACTTTGAGAACAAAAATACAGAATTGCGAATATTTTATAACGAAGTAAAGGACAAAAACACTGAAATGGAGGAAGAGAAGAAACACCTCGAGAAAATATACGATGTGTACGATAGAAAAAATGGTGGGCAAAAATACACAACTGCAAGAATTTTATAACAAAGTACAGTACAGAAATACTGAATTACAGGAGGAGAAGCGGCGACAGGTGAAAACACATAAAGACATGCAGTGTGTGCTTCAAGAAATGCAGAGGAGAAATCAGAACCTGCAAGAGATGTATGAGGAATCATAGCAGAGGAATTCAGTCCTGCATGAGGCTACGAAAGTACAGGAAGAGAAATATAAAGAGCTGAAAGAAAAACATGAAGAAAAGCACGAAAAATTAGGAGAATTGAAGAAAAGGTGTAAGAAATTTGAGTACCAAAAAGAAGAAATGATCAAAGAGATGAAAAACCTTGAAGCAGAGAAACAAGATCTGCTGAAACTCTGCCTGAAGAAGAAGAAACAGCGCTTTAGGTTCTTCCAGAAGAAGGTGATGACAGAACAGGAAGAGCTGGAGAAGAAAGGGAAGAAAGAAAAGAAAGAGAAAGCAAAACAGGAAAAGAAAGATTTGAAAAAGAAAGAAGAAGAGGAGGACACAGGTTGCTGGAGCTGGATTTGGCACCATGAGAAGTGTTTGGGTCAACAGAAGGCAGAGAAGTCTGCTGCTTCTTCAGTTCAGCCTGGGCAAGAGTAACCTCCTCTTCCTCCACCCTTTTCTCCATCTTTTCCCATCACCCTACCTCTCCCCTCTCCCTCCATTACCCCTATGCCTTTCTCTCCTGCTCCACTGATACTTTCTATTCTCTCCTACCTCCACTATCCATCCTCTCCACTCCTCCTTTATTGTCCTCCCTTTCTTCTTTCTCGCCTCCCTTCTTCATCCTGGCTCCCTAGGCTCTCCTTTTTCTCTTCTCTTTTCCCTCTCCCCCCAACCGGTCGCGGCAGACGGCTGCCCCTCCCTGAGCCTGGTTCTGCCAGAGGTTTCTTCCTGTCAGAAGGGAGTTTTTCCTTCCCACTGTTGCCTAGTGCTTGCTGTTGGGTTTTCTCTCCTCTATCGTCTGCCTTCTTTCTACCACCTTTCTACCTTTCCTTTACTCTCTCCTTTCCTACTCTTTTCCTTGTCTTCCTTTCCTCCATCACCTCAACCTGTTTCTTCACCTTTTAGAATGAAGCATGAGGAGACAGGGTGAGGTTGTACCTCTCTCCAATACTACCAGGGAGGTGATTTTAGGTTATGGGTTTCCTCCCACAACCTAAAAGCTGGGCTTTATTTAACATGACTCCCTGTATTAAGATCAGTTGACAGGTTTGAGATGGATAAAAGGTACCAGTGTTTTCATTCATGAATT
Organism: Ptychochromis oligacanthus; assembly: GCA_015103295.1. Taxonomy (NCBI): domain Eukaryota; kingdom Metazoa; phylum Chordata; class Actinopteri; order Cichliformes; family Cichlidae; genus Ptychochromis; species Ptychochromis oligacanthus. The sequence goes on from VVAS01071838.1 coordinate 4,295, forward strand.
ACTCAACTTAATTTGAAAATAGACTTAATTCAAGTAGAGTCTCCCTTTAATAATGTTCTTTCATTTTATTGTGAAATACATATTATTGAGCATTAATCCTTTTTCAGTGTATGACAAATGAAAAAAGCATGAAAACAGGAAATAGATCAATTAGATCTGCTTATGTGTGCAGGGCCCATATTTATGTTCTGCACCTCTAGGAGTGACTTCATTATCTCAAAACAGACTCTTTAGTGCTTTTGCAGGTATGAGTTACTAAAGAAATTATTTTTAGAAAGTCAAGTTGTTACATCACACTTCAGCAACAGGAAGATATCTCAAAATACAATGGAACACGACACACATTAGGTCTGCTGCTGCACAGGGTTTTTTTTACCTGTTGCAGAATTACACTCACTGGCCACTTTTTTAGGTACACCAGATCAACTGCTTGTTAACCCAAATATCTAATCAACCAGTCACATGGCACCAGATCAGTGCATTTTGGCATCTAGTCATGGTCTTCAAACCGAGCGTCAGAATGGGGGGTGGGGGGGTGGTCATTTAAGTGACTTTGAACCACTGTGGGTAAGTATGACGTTTGACGCACGCTCCACCCCCCTCTACGTATTTCGGTCATTGTTTGGCGTGAGAGCTAGCCTCAGCTAATGTGCTAGTTGGAGGCTAGCTGGAAATAAAGAGGTTCAAACTCTCATGCGTACATATACGTCCATTTATCTTTCCGACGTTCGTTTGAGAGCTTGTCAGATCCACAATGAGCAAGAGGAAAGCGCCGCAGGAATCCCTAAATGAAGGAATAACAGACTTTCTCGTCGGTACGTGAAGAGACGGTTGAGCTCAGCTAACAGTATCTAGCGTGAAAGTTGGGTTCTGTTCTTAAATAAATTTAAAAAAACAAAACAAAAAAAACAACCATATTAAAATAACTGCACGAGTAACACGTGTCAAAATATCCTAAGTAGTACAGTGTAGTTGCTGGATCTGTTGACCTGTGTTACTTACACGCGTGGTTTGGTTATGTGCCCTGTCATTTAAATGCCTTCTACCTTCAGCTGAGTTGGCGGTTGATTAAAGTAGCTGGAATAAACTAGCCGAGTATGAGGAAAATGTGAAGTCTTGTAATGTCCTAATACTACTTCTGTTTACAGAGTTGGCCAACTACGAGAAAAACGTCAACAGGGCAATACACAAGTACAATGCATACAGGTGAGCTCATATAATGATGTGAAAACCTGTCACAGCCAGGGGTCTTCAACCAACAGAACATGAGTACCACATTTATTAGGCCCACTTAGCTATAAATTATGATGTTAATACAAAACCCCCATGCCTAGCCCTCAGTTAGTTATCATGTTAGGTTTTTGTTGAATCTGTTTGAACTCTTTCCCCCTTGGACACCTACTAGGAGTGACCCTTGTTTCTCTCTTCTGAACTGAGCGGTTTCTGTCATATTTCAGGCCTGCTTCCAGAACAAAATGACTGGGCGTGCATCAGAAGTTAGTGAGGGTGATCTCTGCCTATACAGCTTACTAGGGCTACCCTTGGAAAAACCCGGAACCTGTTCTAATGGTCGCCAAACCACGTCTTTATTGACGTATAACTTGAGGTGTCAAAATTCGCCATTATGGGTACAGGGGAGGTCATCAGATGTCGTTTTTATGGGGGAAAGAGTTAAAGAGTTGTTGATTAGACTTCATGGTCATTTTGAAGGTGTTAAATTTTACTGTTACACACAATTAAACACCAGTGAGAAAAGACTTACATTCGAAGAAGCATTTTTATGAATCAGGATGTCTTTAAAACACTTTCAATTAAGACAAGGCACTTTATATTTTATGCGAAAAACTCTACATTATTAGAGAGAACCCCCAATGATGATTTGATCCCCTATGAAGAAGCAGAACCAGGCTCAGGGTGGGATGCCCATCTGCAGTGATCAGTTTACAACAACACAAACCCGGAGAGAGTAGCAAAAGGCTCATGTTAAAAGAGGTTCATTGATTCATGTGAAGACCCTGAGGAGCCTGAGCCTCCAGCAGTGTGACTAAGAAATGGTTGAGACTCACCTGATCCAGCCTTAACTTTATCAAAAATGAAAGTTTAAAGCCTAATTTTAAGTAGAGAGGGTGACTGTCTCCTGAATCCAAACTGGGAGCTGCTTCCAGTGGAGAGGGAGCTGAAGGGTCTGCCTGCAGTTCTACTTTTGGAAACTTAAGGAACCATGAGTAAGCCTACAGTTTGAGAGTGAAGTGCTTTCTTGAGGTAATATGATGGGGCCCAGTCATTCAGGACCTAGGAGAAGGATTTTAAATTTGATTTTGTATTTACCAGCAAGCCAATTAAGATGAGCTACAATAGGAGACTGTATTTGTTTGCTTGGTGTACATGATATGCTGTCAATTAATAGGGTCATGCTTACACCAATGATTAATTCTAACAAAAAGAAAACCTAAAAAATTGGCCGAATTAAATTTCAGTCTTTTTTTTCTTTATTTTTTTGGATACCATGTTTTTTGCTATGACTTATATGCTCCTTTGTTCTTTTTGGTTAGGAAAGCAGCATCTACCATTTCTAAGTACCCTCACAAAATCAAAAGTGGACAGGAGGCCAAGAAACTGGTATGTATACAGTTTGTGTCTCCATGCTATGTTTGTAAATACTCTCAATTTTGACTACATGGGCCCAGATGCTTGATGAGATTTTATGCAGCACCTCAAATCTGAGACACCTTAATCAAATGCCCAGCACTGCAATCACTCCTACCTTTGTGGAGGATATACTGGTCACCAGATTTAGTTGAAGTTCTGGTGGCGATGTGCCGGCCAGTGTTGTTCAGTCTCTCTTTCAACATACAGGATATTGAATGTGAGGCGCCCTTGCTTTAATACATTAATCAAACATTTTTCTATGTGGTTTTGTTTTCAGGGTGGTGTAAATAATGACCATGATTAACATGATGGATAGACTGATGGGTAAAAACATAGATGAAAAGAAAAATCGTGCGATTCCTCAAAAAAAAAAAAGGAATCATATAAGGCTTAATATTTCAGATTTTGTTCATATCAAGTTTGTTTTATTCTGTCCGTGTGCTTTAAAATCTGACTTTCACTGTCACAATGACATCTGTAAAAGTGGCACTGCCCCCATGGTTATTTGTCTTGTCTAACACTAATGTGCTCGTGATGCCCTCTGTTGTAGCCTGAAAGTGTTTGTCAACAGCTTCTCAGCACGTTACATAACCACTGCAGATCACACTGCTGAGCAGCACCCTCATGATTGTTGTCACATTTCAACAGGATGGCGTTGGAGCTAAAATAGCCGAAAAGATTGATGAGTTTCTGCAAACTGGCAAACTTAGGAAACTGGAAAAGGTGAGTCTGAGGGTGTGAGAACACATGACTGATGTCACACTGTATAAGAAATTAATTATTTTTATGCATATGTACTGAGTTATTACACAGACTGATGTGCTACATTTATATTTTCCTGCAGATCCGAAACGATGACACTAGCTCTTCCATCAATTTCCTCACCAGAGTTACTGGAATTGGGTATGTTGTTTGTGTTTCCAGTCTACACTTGCAGTAAAGGAGTTAAAGGCAACAAGACAAATTCAAATGTACCAAGTGCCTTATTCACTTTTTATTCTAATATTGTATGGGCTTTATGTTAACTTTAGACCTGCTGCTGCCAGGAAGTTTGTTGAAGAAGGGGTGAAGACTTTAGAAGGTCGGTTTAGCATTTGGCACATTATCAAAATATTTTGTGCCCAAAATAATTTTTGCCTGCAGGACTTTTATTTTTATTTTGTATAGTTTATTGCATGTTAAATAAATGTTGTGCACAGTGTAGTCATAACTTAGAATAAATTCTAATGAATTTCTAATGTCTTTGCTGTGTTTTTAGATTTGAAAAAGATCGAGCACAAGCTAAACCATCATCAGCAGATTGGACTGAAGTAAGTGTGGCTAAATGATCTCCAAATGTTTTTGGGTTTTTTTGTATTGTAAACATCTTAGGAAATGTTAAATATATTTAAGTCATTTTTTGCTGCCTTTAGGTACTTTGAAGAGTTTGAGAAAAGGATTCCAAGAGCTGAAATGGAAAAGATGGAGGTGATCAGGCATTTTTATATTTCTGATATCTTGAAGTGATTTTACATAGACTTCCCTCACACTGTGATTTTGTGTTTTTACATAGACTCTTATTATTGGAGAGTTGAAGAAAGTTGATCCAGAATATATTGGAACAATCTGTGGAAGCTACAGGAGAGGTAACCTTATAAAGTTACTTGTCCTTAGGTTTTAGAGGTTTTACTTTGTGATGGCACGTCAGCCTGTTTTAATCATGCTCATAACTTCCAGGTGCTGCATCGAGTGGTGATATTGATATTTTGCTGACCCATCCAAACTATACCTCTCAGACTGAGAAGCAGGTAAGACTTTACTGTAACTCTTATCCTAACTATTATCCTGCCATGTCTTGTTTTATGTTTTTACAACTCATTTTGTTCTGCTTGTCTTTTCCAGCCCAAGCTCCTCCACGGCGTGGTTGATCATTTGGAATCCATCGGGTTTGTGACCGACACGCTGTCCAAAGGAGACACCAAGTTCATGGTGAGGCCTCTTGTTTATTTTCTCTCTTATGGAAAGAGGTATGAGTTTGATGTACTGATTGGTAATGCAGTTAGTACCTTAACTACACACAACTACTGTAGCGCATGACTGTGGTCATGATGTTCTGGATCTTGTTTTTCTAGGGAGTCTGCCAGCTGCAGCAGAATGATGAGGATGAGGAAGAATACCTTCACAGACGTATTGATATTAGGTACCCTTCTTTATTTTGCTTCAGCATTTACACTTAAGACATTTAGATAGGTTTGTGAGATTTATTGTGTTGCTTTGCCAGGATAATGGCTGTTTTGGGTAATTTTGTTTGTGTATGGGATCCATTTGTGATCCTATAATTAAAACATTGGCTGTACTCGCTGTCTACAATACCAAATGTTTCCAGTTAGTCTGCACAGACAGTAAATTGGAAACCTTCTGTTTGCATTTATTATTTTAATCCGCATTTTGTTCCTGTTCTCTGACTGTCCTTTAATTATTTTCAAAGGTTAATTCCCAAGGACCAGTACTACTGTGGAGTTCTGTATTTCACAGGGAGTGACATCTTCAATAAAAATATGAGGGCCCATGCACTGGAAAAGGGCTTCACTCTCAATGAGTACACCATACGACCACTGGGGGTCACTGGTGAGTGTTAGTCAAATAAAACGTGAACTTGCTGAACACTTTTCCAGCTCTGTGCTACATATATATCATCCATCACTAACCAGTGATTCATATGATGAGCTTTTAACATCAGCTGTTTTCCTTTGTGGACCTGTTGTAGGTGTGGCAGGGGAGCCTCTGTTGGTGGATAGTGAGAGAGACATCTTTGAATACATCCAGTACAGATACCGAGAGCCAAAAGACCGCAGCGAGTGAAGTAAAGGACAGCTTAGTTACATCTGCATTTAAAGCTGCAGTTCTCCTAAAAAAGAAAAGAAATGTTTCTTGGTGTGTTACTCTTTTCACCACTCAGCCATGACTTTAAAAGAAAACAATGTGAAACCATTTTAATTAGTATTTGTTTTGATATCTTTTAATCTGTTCTTCCCCCATTAATGATATTGTGATATAAACATGCCAATGCTATGGACAAGAAACTTACCTTAGGTTTAATTCTTCACAGTTAGGCTTTTGCCTCAGTTTTTAAACAGGTTTGTAAATCATGCTCAGTAGTATTTTTTTTTTTTTAAACCTCATTTGTACATTTAATTTTTGATAGGCCAAAAAAGGATTATAGACTGCAAGAAGCAATTATTGTGGACTGGCTTCTGTTA
>VVAS01071848.1:2441-13275 GCA_015103295.1 Ptychochromis oligacanthus
CAGATGGAGGCACTGTTATCCTGGAAGAGACCTCTCCCATCATCAGGATAGACATGTTTCACCACAGGATAAACATGATCCCTTACAACAACTTTGTGTGGATTTGTGGTCAAACAGACACAAACCCTGCCAGTAAAATGCCCACTTTGTCAAACTGAGATTGTCTCCTCCCCACTTGTACCTGAAGCAGCTGTCTGAATACCATTTCATGTCATCACTGTAAAGACAGACAATGATCCGTGGACACAGTGGGTACACCCTCAGCTCAGAATAAAATCCCTACACTGTCCTTTATAACTAAGACTCGGTGGGTAGTAAGACAGCTGTCGGTTGTCAGCCAGTTCCTGTGCACTAAACATTTACTGCACTTTATTATAGCTATGCCTGTTTAAATAAAACATCTGTATGATGATGATGATTGTGGTACAGCAAATATAAAAGGCAAGTTGACAACTTTTTAACTTCAATTCAGAGACTATAACGTACAATCACAGGGCCAGTATGAAACACACTGATCCATATTTTCATGTTCAGCTGTTACCTGCATTTTATCTGTCACATTACAACTGAATAAATGCGGATATTTTAATCAACATGCAGGATTCAAACTGACTAAATTAGGAATTGACTACACTAAATAAAATTTGTTAATTTAATTAACTTTTTAAGTTTCCCTGTGCCTGTGTGGGCTTCCTCCCACAGCCCTCCCACGTGTTAGGCTAACTGGCTGTGGATGTGAGGCAAATGAAGTGCTTGAAGTGTACAGAATAAAGCACTGTATGAATGTATAGTTAAATGTGGCCTCTAATCTAAATTGCTTTGAGTGGTCAGTAAGACCATGGAAATGCCAGTCCATTTCCATTTCATGGACCACAATGGCACACAACGTGGACCATTTCTTCGACAGAAAGAGCACTGGTGGTGATGTAATACCCCTTTCAAATGAACGCATTAAGATCATGTTTATCATTTACTGTAAAATGCGCCCACTCAGTTTCAGCATTTCCATAACACTCTAGTCTTAAGGTGTCCACACAGGAAGTGACTGGATTGAGACCACAGAAAGTCAGTGAGATGAAACTTCAAGCGGTGACAGGTGAAATAATTGCAGCCAACTTGAAATGTGGCGTTGCTGCTGTTGCCTCACAGCAAGAAAGTCCTGGGTTCAATCCATCATCTGGCCGGGTTAGGGTTAGCCTTTCTGTGTGGAGTTTGCATGTTCTCCTCATGTCTGCGTGGGTTCTCTCCTGGTACTCTGGCTTCCTCCCACAGTCCAAAGACATGCAGTTAGTGCAGTTAGGCTAATCTGTGATTCTAAATCGGCCGTAGGTGTGAATGTGAGTGTGAATGGTTGTCTGTCTCTCTATGTTAGCCCTGTGACAGACTGGCGACCTGTCCAGGGTGTACCCCAGCTGGGATAGGCTACAGCCCCCCACGACCCTGACCTGAATAAGTAGAAGAAAATGGATGGATGGAACTTGAAATGGGCTTACAATTTCTCAAGGTCAAGGCAAGCAATTAAAGCAACTACCAATAAGAACAAAGGATACTGTTGATTGACATATGACAGCGTGGCAAATACTAGAGGTGGGAATGACCAGAGACCCCACAATACAATATTATCACAATACTTAACTCACGATACAATATTATTGCGATTTTTAACATTTTACAATATGCTGAGTATTGCAATACCATATTGTAATTTACCACCTTTTTTCAACTACAAATTAATTACAAATTACCAGCCCCATTTGTTGTCATGCATTTAAATACGGAAGTCTCGTTGAGCAGTCTTTCTAAAGGTTTGTGACAAACTCAGTGTGCATGCTCAAGACTCATGGTGCAGACTGGTTCTGAACTGCCCAAATCTAGTAAAGAATGCACATGTGTGAAAGCACCTGCAGCAGCTGTTTATTATTTACTCAGCTTTTCCCTTTCATTTGTCATCTATCTGCATATTTCCTATAGCCATTACACAGTGCAGCCCCCCTCAGACTGGTAGAGCCAGAAATTCTTCGTCCTGGTTTGGTTAGACTGTTTCCAATTTGATTTTGAACAGGAAAAGGTAGGGAATTTACAGTTAAATGAGAAAGGGAATCATTGTGTAAACAGTGCAGCTCAAGGACCGAATGGAGGGTCAGCCTGAGATTTACAGTCAGGCTGGTCCACTCTGCTCTGTTGTTTGCACGCACTGACAATAAAGGACCTCCACATGTTCCAGAGAACTGAGTAAGTTTAAGCCCTGGGTAGTTTTCATGTCAGACTCCTCCTGAAGGGCAGCCTAGAGGACAAGCTTCACTCAGATTTTAAAAATGCTTTTGTTTTGTAAACAAGTCCAGCGCCACTCCACAGCAGACACTAATTATAGCCAAGGCCACCTCATCTATAATTAGTACGCCCCTCTCCTCTTCGACCATTACTTAAAAACAACAACAACAACAAAAAAAAAAAACAAATCAACGATTTCCGCATGGAACTAAGGACATATTAAACCGCGCTACCCATAACATGACTAACAATACAGGTGTGTCCGCATTTTTTAACTTAAACAGAAAAAAAAAAATATTTATAGCCGCCACAAGAAAGCTGGCTAGTCCCACGGAACGTTTTCAGAGGGAGAGTCTACAGACCAGCTACCGTGGAACACATTTAAAGTTATGAAGTATTTATTTTTTGCTACCGAGAACCAGTCTCTGCGCAAGTAGGCGTTTTAAAATCACGTCCATAGATTTTTAACGTCTTATATTTTACTCGCGCGGCTCGAGCACATTTCCGACTGTTTCCAGCAGCTAACGGGGTAAATTCAATCGCTAATAACGCAAACGCTGGCACCAAAAAGCAGCTTCCGTACCCAAAAGTTTAAGTGTTTACCACCGTATGAACCTACAGCTACCGCAAAGGAGAAGGGTCTAAACAAAAAGTTAGCCAAAAGGTAGAGTACATGAGCTTAACAAAAAGCTCATGTACTGAAAACAAAAAGTAGATGCTGTGACTCAGATATCATAAATGATGTAGCTAATAAACTTGTGCCCGAACAGCATCTCCACTCACCTCCCTCCTGCCAGTTCTCTTCAGCCCGGCAGCCGACCGTCAACTGGTTGTTCTCACGCCGTGATACTGTACTTACAAGGCGCAGAAAGTCAGGAAAGGCGCTTATGGAAAGGAAAAAAAGACTCGGCCTTTGACAGCTATCCGTATAAACCAGTACCTCCACATTTCCCACTTTGACTTTCCAGTCGTGCCCCGTTCCTTCGCGACCCTAAACAGGCGAGCCTTCCGTCGGAGGCAGCGGCTTTATATGAGCCAGGTGTGTCGTCACTGTTGTCCGACGTCCAACCGCCAGCCTTCAAAGTCTCTCTGTCCTTACAGTTCCATTAGCATATCATAATGAAACACACCGAGCTATTATATTTAACCAGACTGACAACCAAAACAAAGAAATCCATGCATTTGGTTATTTATTAAAGATATGTATTATTAATAACATTTTAATTATTCTCAGTTTCACTTGTTTGCATTTTCTTTTCAGCCATCTAACATTTTAATAAGCTAAAAAAGGCTTCAGAAAAAAATAGCTATAACACAACAAATACAATCTACCATAAAAAAAACAAAAAAACAAAACAAAAACAACACACCTTGATGGGTAGTTAAGGTCAAAACCTCCCTTCATCTTTGTATGCGTTTGTAGGTAAACGACATTACTATCTAAGCCTGCTGCGTTTGGTGCAGTGGGACTGATCCTCCATAGTGCCCCCATAAGGCCGAACATAGCCTGAACTCATCTTTTCTTTAAGACTGCTTATTTTGCTCAGCTCTTGGAAAAAAAACAAAAAACAAAACAGCAAACTGAAGAGATTACTGTCCCTCCACTAGTTTGTCCCTCCCTGGTGAATGCTTTCTCTGTAATATGTATTTTTCTTAAGAGGGAAGGGGAAGTACATTTCATTTTCCCACTCATACACTTCATTTTTTGTCTGTGGTTTCCTGTTTTCTTATAATTCATAAAGTCCACACACTTTTGCATGTTTACTCCTTCGAGGTGCTGCGTTACAGTTACTGGTCTGGCTGATGAATGAATTTTGGAAGGCTACAGACCAAAGGGAAAAAAAAGTGTATTTTTAATCTCTCTCTGAGGACAGTGTGTTCAGTACCGTGGTAAGGATTGTGAGAAACTCCCTCAGAGCTTCGTCATCTCTTGGTTTCTGTTTAAGAGTCACTTTTACTCCTTCCTCCTCCTCTTCCTCTCTGTCTTTGCTCATCCCCAGCCTGTCAGCTGTCGCCTCCATTTCCTTTCTCACCAGGTGCTCTTCTTTGCCCTCCACCCCAGCTTCACTGTCAGCTGTGCCTTTCTTTACTCCTGCTTTCCGAGTGGTCTCTCCAGTATACAGCAGCTCGCCCAGTATGAGCGTGCTGTCGGGTGTGTCGGGTGTGTCGGCGGAGCCGGCGCGGTGGGTGTGTGTGTACAGGTAGACCCTCCAGGGCAGCGTGTGCTGTGGCGTGAAGGCCAGTGTCTGGATATTGAGCAGCTGCATGGCGGCCTGGAGGCTTTGGGGGGAACAGTGAGGTATTGCTGGACTCTGGATGCATTCTCTTATCCATGCACAGTCCTCCTCCTCTTCTACTTTCTCAGCACCTTGTCACAACAAAACAAGGAGCAAAGTCACAACAAAGGCTTTTAAATGTCAAGAAACACTGGAAATGTCAAGTAGGACACGTCTTCATGAAACAAAAGAAATCTTAAATACTAACATTATCACAGTAGTTTTGCATGACTCAAAACAATCCTTATTTATGTTATACTGGGCCTTGTTGCAGCCCCTTAGTTCATCCACTGTCTGAAACAATACATTTTATTTAGTTGTTATGCCCGGCTCATTCAGGACATAACAAAGAAGGGAGAGCCACACAGCAACAATTTTCCCTAAGCTCAGCTTTTATTACACTGTGGTGGCTGTTTTCCTATTCTGTCATGTCTTTTGGGCTGGGAAATGCTCCTGCAATGTTTCAGCACCTTATGAACAAGGTTCTGGCTGGTTTGACAGGCTGCTTATGTCTTGAATGAGCCAGGCATAACATCTCTTTAAAGGTGCAGTAAGTAATTTTTGGAGGTTATTTAACAGAAAAAATATTGTACTTATAAATATACATTGATAAGTGTGTAATTACGTCTTCCAACAAACTGACATATTCTCATAAACTTAGAATTAACCCATTAAAAATACATAGGAGCGGGGGCCAGTTTATGGAAGCTGCCATGTTGCCCCGCTACCTTAAATACAGTGGCCGAGATGGATATAAACGCGTTTTATGTATGTGTCCAGAGACCGCCCAAGGCGGAGGAGAAGAGAACTCGTAGGCATTCGCGTGCTGTGGGGGCAAATTTTAATTTGTGCCTGCACCTTCAAGTTCAATATATGAAGGCTCATAATTATGTTTTATCATCTGAAAAGGGGTCCCCTTCACCAAAGAAACGAAAACGGGAACGCGACCGCCATCAGGATACATCATCCTCTTCCTACTCACCTCAAGCCTCATTTCCTGAACTGAAGTCAGGGCTCTAACACACGGAAACGTGCATAAACAGGCTTATTTATTCCTGATATCACTGCAATTTCTTATTGTCAGCAGATCAGACATGTGACCATCTCCGGACAGGTGACAATGCTAACAACAACAGCTGGTTATACGCTAACATTATGCCAGCTAATGTTAGGCTCGAGTGTCCTAAAAATCACACTTTCCCTCTGATAAACAGTTTATATTCTCACACCATATGAGAGTTTATTCGCTAAGTGTCCGAGTCTGACAATGTTAGAGCCTCTTCAAAAGAAGTTTCACTAACACTGTTAACAGCGGTAAGAAGTGCAGCGCTTACCGACAGCAAAAGTTCAGGATATCCTCAACAACTCACCTCGGAATCGCTGTCATCGGTCAGAAATGAGCTTCACTGACTCATCGACTCGTATCGGACTCTTTTCACAAAGTTTTACAGCCTCCTCCAGAGTAAATAGAAGTGGACGTGTCTCACCCGGCATACTGACAGCTGAGCACAACTGTGTGAGTAGGTTGTGTGGGGGTAAGCTCCAGATATTGGAATCAATAAAGTTATCTGAATCTGAATCTGTTTTTTAATTAAATTTGACTGGTGACTCTATATATGCGGTTTTTATGTCCCAAGGACCATTGAAATTAAAGTTGAGGTCCCCTCCCTATTCATTTTGGTAGGAGTTTGGAAAAAAACACTCAAATGGCTTATGAGCTGCAAGACTTGCTGGAGTCTAGAGACCTTGTCAGAGTTCTACACAAAGAGTTCAGGTTTTGTCTTTTGGAGCTTTCTCACTTCCTTAAGTCCACAGTTCACTGAGGGCAATGTTCTGATGGGACATACTCAAAGCTTTTAAAATGGATTATCTCGTCTTCCTGATCTACAGTACGCCCGCCACTATTTTATCACAGAGTTCTTGGGACTTGGCTGTTATCCTGACATGCATTGCAGATTTCAGACCTTTATATTTACAGCTGTGAGCCTTTTCAGTCTAATCCATTCAGTTTGCCACATCTGGAATCCAATCAAGACATAGACAAATTCGTAGTTCAACTGAAAAGGGTCTGAATACTTTTGTGTTTTTTTTTTTTTTAATTTTCAATAAATTATCGAAAGATTTCTTAAAAAATCTTATAGTGTGTAGATCGATGAGGGGGAAATGCCACTTTTCTTATTTTAAAATGAAATCTATGGCACAAAAAAAGCGGTGATAATGCATCATGATTTATAAAGAAAAAGTTTAACTGTAGTGCAGTAAAAAGTGCAATACATCTATAAAGTGGTATGAAATTGAAACATTTCAAATTTGTACAGTGCAGTACCCGAGTAAATATACTTGGATATATTCCACCAGTGAAGATGTCCCACTCTTGTTAGAGGTTTTCATTTTTAGGAGGCCTGCACGCTCCTGTCAACCATAATTCCTGCCCAATAAAGGGGAAGCTTTGGGCATGAAAGAATCTCTGCACTGTAGTTTCCAATATAACCTTCCATTTCATTACCACATTCAGTATGCAAAGCCCGTCGCTGCAGCCACAGGCGCTCAAACTCCTCTGGGCTGACAGCTGGGGAGAGGGACAAACTCAGAGGGGCTGCGACGCTGGAAGCCGGGACATCAGTGGAGGGGTCTGAACACCGAATGGTACCGTCTGAGCCTGGAGAAGACATACAGGGACGGAGAGAGGAACAAGGGGAGGATGAGGTGGGGAAAAAAGGGGGAATTTTGAGAGAAAGGGGATAAGAGGATGCATTAATAGGAAGACATGGTTGACAGAGAGAGGGAGGGAGGTGAAACAGAGTGAGAGGATAGGTAGTAGGAAGACAGGAAGTTGGAATGAATGCCAGACAAAAAGATTTATTAAATGTGGCACTAAGTTCCCAGAAATTCATCCTAAGTATATCTCAGTGTTTGACCATAATAGCACAGCTTAGTATGTGAACTTAATCCACTGGGGCCTATTCAAGATATCTGTGACCCAAAGGGCCAAGGGGTGTAGTACACATGGTTTAGTGGTTACTCAGTTCTCAGGCTATGTAACCACACACATTAGTAAAATGTAACTGACTACATGATCAAAACAGACTGACTCAAGGAATAGATCAGGAAGTCTCTCAGCTTCATCTCTATCCCTGCCATCTTTATCAGCCACTACATATTCCTCACATCTCGCTGCACTCCCTGGATGCGTCCTCTTTGTTGAAATCCACTTCCTGTAGGATGGTTTCTCTTTGAAATTTCCACAATTGCTGAACAAGAAAAGCTTTCTGTCTGCTGAAAGGTTCAAGGGCTTTTAATTTGAAATGGAAACAGGAAATGCTGAGTTTGCATAAAAAGCAATAATTTTAACACAGTGGGAGCAGAGCAAAAGTACGAAAATATGATCAATTATAGTTTTCACTTTTACAATTTTAGCTTTTCCAAAAAAAAAAATTCTTTTTTTTTTTCTTAAATCTTTACTAGTGAACTAGGGAAAAAAAAATTAATTCAGTGTTCTGTTTGCAGGTTTGATCGCTCAGTTTGTCTTTACTGACTCTTTTGCACCAAATACACTTTAGTGATGAATGAATTTCAACCAGATTATACTAAATTTTAACAGTGAGCTCCAGCAATACCACATCTATGCTTAATACCCTTCCTGGCTTCCTGAGCCTTTGGTGAGACTTCTGCAATGTGGCTTTTAGCCTGTGGCCTTACATCCACAGCTGTGAAGCATTCTAAATCATGCCTGATTAATTTAATAAATAATAGGTCAATACTACAAAGCATGTAGTATAGTTTGTGTTTTGCCCACGTGTCTCATTATGCTTCTCTTTTTTATCTTCTCTTTCCCATCACCCTCCAACCAGTGGTTGCAGATGGTCAGCCATCCCTGAGTCTGCTTGTGCTTCCTGTTAAAAGGGAGTTCTTCCTTCCCACCGCCACTAAGTGCCGTTGATCAGGTATTGTACATAAAGCACTTGAGGTGACTGTTGTTGTGAATTGGTGCTAAATAAGTAAAAGTGAACTGAATTGAAACAGGATGGACCTGAATCTGAAGTGTCACAGCAAAGCTCTGGAATAGTTTACACTGAATATCTAGGAAAGAGGTGCTACCTACAGCACAGGATAGCACCATCTAAAATACACTGTTCCAATTATGGTAGTACCACTGTAATTTTCAATTCTGGCTTAAGAACAAGTCTTGCTACTATGCTGTTATAGCTGCAGTTCCTTTCATGCAGGTCACATCGTCATTCCATTAGGTGGGAACATTTTCTTCCAGCAGACAAACTGCAGGCCAAAACATTAAGTTATGAAAACCTGAAATGCCAGCAACTGAAAACAAATGACTCAGTACAATGTATTGGTAAATAACCTTGATAGTCTCCTGCAGACGTAATAGTCATGTTGTGCTCTGTGAGGGAGTGAAAGCAGACTGCATGGCAACACTGTGTTGCAATGGTGGAGGGCTGATGATTTAGGATTGTTTTGCAGCCACCAGACCTGGGCACCTTGCAGTCACTGAGTTGACCATGAACTCCTCTGTATACCAAAGTACTGATCTGTCTGACAGCTAAAGCTTGGGTCATGCAACAGGACAATGAAAATTAATAAATAAATTTAAGCTTTCTTTTCCACATCACCGTACTACCATTTTGTCCAGTTACTTTTGAGCCAGTAAAAATGCCGGACACATGAAACACAAACAGATTTCCCCAACATTTGCTATTTGTACTTATGATTCCTTACTAAGATAATATAATAATGCAATTTAAAAATAATCTTGTTTTATTGTAACAAAAAGTCATGGATTACTTGTGTACATAAGCTTGAGAAAGCCTGTCAGATTTGTTTAGAGAAAATTTTAATTAAGATTTATTTGAAGAAAACAACTGCATCCTCATGAATGGAAGGCCGTGTAGACGAGGAGCTGCAGATGGCTGGAAATACAGAATCTAAGGTTTCTGTAAAGGTGTATTCTAGAAGTGAGGGGAAGAATGTTTTAGCCACAACATGTAAAACACTACTCCATGGTAATTTGTAAACATTATGTTGAACAAAATTCCTGACAAGCCAGCAATCCAACCAAGCGCCCACAAACCACATCATGAGTGATTTGGACAAACTATTAGCCACTGGGACTCCTCTCAAACAACTCATCAGGCAGAAATGTTGCCTAGTTCTAAAAATTATGAAGGGCGATCAATTTAAAAGTATGGGAAATCTGTACAGTGCATGCCCAGCTTTACTGACTTTCCTCCAGCAGCATGTCAGGTGCAGGCAAGAAAGAAAGGTAGGCACCTCTTATTATATGACTCCTCTTACACTCAAAAGGCAGTTCTTGTTTTTCCACAAAGATAACATAAGTGATCAACTCTCATCTACTCTGTTTTACTGTAAACCCACCCTGCAGTTTCCAGATGGTTTTAGCCAATGCTAACAGCACGCCTCAGTGGATGGAGTATCATTCATTTGAGGGTTGTCCTGAGATGTCCAGTGGTCCCAAGAAGATTTGGAAATGTCTACTAGGAGCTAAGTCAGGTTTTGGAAATAGTTCAGTTGATGTACAATGAAGCCTTTTCTTCACATCTAATGAGTCATGGATCACACTTGTCCTGTCCTACAGATCCTCACTTATCACTGCTTCACTTGAGTAAGAATCTGTAATTGTGGTGCTGGTCTGTCCTTTCCTGTAATCTCAAGCTGTGGCCAGTCAAGTATAAGACTCCCACCATGTAGATAGATCAAAAACAGACACACGGCCACACAAACATCAAACAAACTATGGTTAGATTAAAAAACTTCGAGGGTCCTATAAGTGACCAAATTTTTTTTAATTCAATTCAATTCAATTCAATTTTATTTATATAGCGCCAAATCACAACAACAGTCAAAAACATGGCGTTTTATGTATTAGGGTAAAGTCCCTAAAATATTGGACAGAGAACCCCAACAATCAGACGACCCCCTATGAGCAAGCACTTGGCAACAGTGGGAAGGAAAAACTCCCTTTTAACAGGAAGAAACCTCCGGCAGAACCAGGCTCAGGGAGGGGCAGCCATCTGCCGCGGCCGGTTGGGGCTGAGGAGAAACAGAAGAGAGGAGAGGGAGACAGGACAAAAGAGACACTATGGAAGAGAGCAAGAATTTTTAATAAAAACTGATGAATAAATGAAAAGTGATGTATAAATGTATGAAGAGTAAAAAAGGTGTGAATGAAGGAGAAAAGCCCAGTGCATCATGGGAAGCCCCCAGCAGCCTAGGCCTATTGCAGTGTAACTCAGGGTCACCTGATCCAGTCC
>VVAS01071851.1:5357-19397 GCA_015103295.1 Ptychochromis oligacanthus
CACTTTCTTCACAGCTGCTCGGTCATTTGAAGACATAGCTCATTCCCACAGTGTGTTACTGTTTCTGTACTCTGACCCAGCGGGAGAAATGCTAAGTGCGCATCGTCACAGGGAAAAAACATGTTCAGTTGCCCCACTGGAGAAAGCATATGAGGTAAAGTGAAGGGATTTATGCCCCAGGAAAGCTAAAGCCAGCCAGCAGTCCATTTATAGGGCTTTATGTTTCTTGCTTATTAAAGGCAGGATAAACATCTGGGGAACACATTGCTGAAAATCGGAGGAGGGAGAAACAGCTTGGCTGGCAGTGGTTGAGGTGACTGAAGATAATTTTCTATACCCACACCTAATAATTTTGGTTAGGTTGTTTTGTGCATATGCTTTGCATTCTGTGACACATTTAGGAAAAAACAAGTCCGCTTGCAATCCGCCATTTTCTTTATATCCCAGGAATACTGGTGTCTAGAAAGTTTGTTTTCCTCAAGATTCGGTGAGTCCTTCAAACTCATGTGTTCTCATTGTTGCTCATGACATTAGCTCCAGATGTGGAATGTGAGAAGTTGTGTTGATATTCATGTTATTCCTGACATTCTTCAACGCTCAGAGACTGCAGACAGTATCCCAGGTGCAGCAGGGGAGCTTTTTCCATGCTCTACACCACTTCGCCTCCTCTCCAGAATCGGAGGGCTTGAGAGCCAGCCCTGCTGCCCTCTCTCTAGGGCAGCCTGGAGGAATGCTCTCCTCCATGCTGAGCAGGCAAAGGCTGGAGGACACCAGGCCTAGGGCTTCCGGGGCTGGCTGCTACGTGTAATTCATAACAGCTGGCCCCTGTGAACATTCCAGCTGAGGCCCCTCAGCCTCATGGGAAATCCCAACGGCGATTTGTTTATTAAAACTATTAGTTGGCTGTTTGTTGCTCCTGCCAGCCACAAAGGAGCAAACAGTCACCTCAGTATTATCACCTCCTCCTTTGGCTCGTCAGCGTCTGTGTTGTAGTTTAATTACATTGCCATGTGTCAGATTATACACAGCACCATTTCTGTAAACTCACTAGTTTAATGATGTATAAATTTATTCTCAGCCTTCTGCCTTGAGCTCCAGTCATTTATCCCACTTCTTTTTCTTTATCTCCACCTCCCCATTCCTCTCCCCTTCCCAGCCCCTCTATCATGAGTTCATCCACATGCAGTAACTCTCAACCTAAATATTTAGTCGTCTTGGTAGGAAACTGCCATGTCCAAACTCCTTCCAGATGTGAGCCTGAGCAGACTTGTGTTTAGGCATAATTATGCACGGCTGCAAAGGAGGTGGATCACTGGGAGAGGAAGAGGAGCGGAAGAGAAGGGTAAAATAGATAAGGGTGTGAAAGTGGAAAGTGTTGTTGACGAGAAAGTAGGAATAGACGGTGTATTTTAAAAAGAGGCTGAAGTGAAGGAAGAAAGCTGAGCATGAGGGGTAGAAGAAGTAGGAAGAGGGAACCAAAGGGGAAACAAAGAAAGAGAGCAGAGCAAGAAAGATGATGGAGGAGAGAGTAGAAGTTTGGCAGGCAGTTCAGAGGGATATGCCCCTGGAGAGTGAAAACTCCCCAGCCTCTGACTAACAGATCTTCAGCTCTGGGTTGAGAGAGAAGAGAAGGAGGAGGAGGAAGGGCTCCTAAATGTAGCAGCATAGCTTCACTTCCACTTCTCTAATATTATATCTGCCAAGGAGGTTATGTTTTCAGCAATGCCTGTTTATCTGTTAGCAGAATTATGTAAAACTACAAGGTATCACTACAATTTTAGGATTACCACTGCCAATGCAGCACTGCAGCAACTGGTCAGAGTTAGAGGTGCATTTATGCATGTAACTTTTGAACAGTATGCCCAATATTCATATGATTTATGATGAACAATGATCCATGTATCAATTTTTCCTTTACAGGATTTTCTGCCATTTTGGTTTGTGTTTTAAGTTTACTAAAATTTCACAGGCCGCATTGTTTCCAGTCTCCACCAGAATTGATCCAGATAAACTTCGTACCAAGCCTCAAAAAAGATATTACATGGATTTTTGATTTTCAAAAGTCTTTATTCATCAAAGCCAATTTAGAACTGGCGATGAAGCTGTTGAACAGACATTAGGTCATATCTTGGCAGCACTTTCAAAGACATACATGGACTTGGGCCTTTGTTTTGACAAAGCACAAACAGTTTGCTTCATTTTTCAAAAAGGGGATGCAGCAAAATCTTATAACTGTCAATTTTGTTACATTAAAAAAATCATTCTTATGTGTGATAATGCATGAGAGGTCCAAATGTTGAGACATTTCCTAATGCGACTGGTATATTGTATTTCATCAAGACCAGATTGGATATTTCTATCATAATAATACCATTGGATGAACTGAGAGAACTCTACAGTCTGTAGTAAAACGACTTCTGCAGATTTCTACAGCTTGGCACCATCTTGTCAGTCTTCTGAATGCTCTAAACTTAAATTATTTAGTTGTGTTCCACACCTGGCTGTACAAAAAATTTATAATTAGTGTACTGATGGACGTACTGGTACTAGGAAAGTCTTAAAAGCTGTTTGGAAAATGGATTTAAAGGTGATGTATCAAGGTGAGGAGTGAAATAAATTACGGAAGGACAAGATCCAATAAGAGTATTAATGCCAGGTCTGAACCTATTCAAATAATACTCATCAGGCTCTATTGGACACATGTGAGAATTAATAGGGCAGGACTGAGTCATTCAAACATCTGCTGGGGATGCCACATGGAACAAGGTGATATTGTTCATATGTCTGTTCTAGCCTAGCGACCTGTTGGCAGTAATTCATGGAAACACTCAAGGACAGCATGGGTACCAATGTCGGTCTCACCACAAAGAACATAAAAGAAAATGAGAGAATTGGCAGGAGGAAGGCTCAGTGACTGGAGGATGCTCTCGGTAAACCTAAGAAGACCAGGCAATGGGCAGGGGGTGGAACAAACCTACCTACTCTGAATGGGTCACAGCTCTAACAGAAACTGCCTCTTATGCCTGCCTCTATAACAAAACGTTAATAGTTTCCATTCCTTCAACTGTTTTGGAGTGTAAATACACTTTTCTTACACTTCGCAGAACTGTTACACAATTCTTTCAGTTCACAATCCTGTAAGCTGTAGGGCCCGACCGATGTAGGATTTTTAAGACCGGTATTGATATTTGGTGATTTAAAAATCAGATATTCTGATATATCAGCCAGTATTTTTTTTTTCTTTCAGACACACGAAACATAAACAGATTTCCCTAACATTTGTTATGTGTAGTTATTTATTTGCTCGTTTATGCTCTGCCTAACTCTGCTGGGATGAGCTAGTCCTGTTTGTGGCATTCCAAACATAGGGAGTTGGGGAGTTGCAGAGTACCCTCTGGTGGACAAACTATGCACTATCAACACTCATAGCATGGTTGAAGGGTGTTTCTCCTGTCTCTTCTTGTTTAATTTTCATTGATCTGCCATTGTAAATGCCTATACTGACAGATCAGCAAATAGCTAATAACACCCAATAATATCAGCCCTCTGATGAATTGGTCAGGCTCTAGTGCTCCAAACTTTAAACTGAGTAGCTAGTTTGTGTATCTGATTGACCAACAACTGTGGCATTTTTTCTCAAAAAAACCTAAAAAAATTAACAGGCAGGTATTGGAAGAAAGCCATGTTTTGCCAACGCTGGTATTCCAATAATAATGCGACTAATCACAACTGTTGCAAATGACTGGTAATGATTAATGGTTTCATTAATAAATTATTATGATTTTTAATTGCATATCTACATAGGTGTAATTTCAGCAACTCCTGTGTCCCAAAGGCAAACAGTGTTTATCATGCCAAAATGGTAATTGAAAATCTTTCCAGTTATGTTAGCAATAAAGAAGCAATAATGTTGGCTACTTGGGTGTCTGCAACATCAGACTTTGAGAGTTCAAACTCAAATTCTTGTTCTACAAGGTGAAGGCTGTTCCAGAAGATTTTATACAGCGCTGTTTACTACTGTATTAGGGAACAGCACAAAAACAGCTCTAACAATAATGGAAACACGGGAGGGCCTGGGCCACAAGTGAGCATGAGGAAGAGTTCATCAGTTTCTAGTTTGAAAAAAGATTGTCACACAGATTGTCAGCTGCCAGCTTAATTCAGCGGTACTCAGAAAACACAAGGCTCAATATCAGCAATGAAGAGGCCACTCACAGATTTTGGTATTCTAGACAGAGCTGCAAAGAAAGAGGCATATCTGGAATTGGCTAGTGACAGAAAAAAGGATACAAAAAGGAGGCTGGAAAAAAAGTGTAAGGACAGACACATCTAATCACATATCTTTGATGTAATTGTGTTGAAACAAAGAACATTTATAACATAACTGGGTTTTTGTTTTTTTGTTTTTTTTTAATTTTGTAGATATTTTGTGCTTGAAGATGGATACATATCCTACAGATTCAGGCTATAGCCCAGAAACACACAAAGACAAATCAGTGCAGTCTAGGGGCATATGTGTTTGTTTTAGTGTTTTAATGGATAACAGACAAATGAAGAGAATGTACAGTGGCAGTTCATGTGTGAATGTGCTGGTGGTTCATAGCTTGTGGTTTTTACCCAAGTCAAAACCATACTCCTCCCTTGGTGTATTTTGTTGTCATCGTTGTCGGTGAATGATGGCTGTGGCTCAGTGGATGCCAGCCCAGATGAGGGGGCTCAGATGCTCCGAGTGGGGGGTCAGCATGCCCATCCTCACGCCCGATGCCCCCCTTACCCAAGACAGCTGCAGCTGCTGTCTGCATGTTTGAACTTGAGCCCAGTATGTCAGTGTGGCTGAATGGCAGTCAAGGGTTTAAGATAAATATATTCCAGCTAGGGCAACAACATTTTTATCAGTAAGGTTCATGGTTGTAAATGAACAGCTGCAACACTGGCATTGGAGACATTACTCAGTTTAGTTCAATTCAGTTTTATTTATATAGCGCCAAATCACAACAACAGGCACCTCATGGAGCTTTATATGTTTGGGTAAAGACCCTAAAAAAAAATAAAAAAATAAAAAGCATTATTTTAACCATTTACTTTTTTCAGACAGTATTTTTACACTATTTGTTACGTGCTTTTTGCATTATTCTGCAACATCACCTGAGATGTAAACTTTATGTCCACATATCAGGACATATACTAGCTCTTTGCACTTTACTGTCACATTTTTTGTGCTTTCACACAACAAATTCAAAGCACCGTCCATATTTTCTTCCTCTTATAAGTTATAGGTCATTCTGACATTTTTGTCCAGTGTCCCAGACAAAACGAGGTCAGGTCATTGTTGCACAAGGACACATGATAACTACACCACTCTGTACACAAAAGTGAAGCTACAGCTAGCAGACAACGGCTTAGTACAAAAACTGGAAATAGAGGGAAATGGGCGGCTCTGTTTCTCAAAGTTAGCTGATTTAACTCTTAGCAAGACAGCAAATGAAAGCCTATTCTCCAAACTATTCCTACAACTAAATTTTTTTTTTAATCTTATGTTGGTCATGACTAAGTCAACTTATATATTTTTTCTTATTCATGAGAAAGAAGATGATTATATGTGAGAAGCAGTGAAAAGCAAAAAAACACTTAAATGGACTATTACTTTTAGTTTTTCCTGTCACATAAATGTGAAGCTCAAATTTCAGCCTTTAAGCACAAAGATTTTAGTGAGAAAAATCAGACAAGATACTGATGAACACTTTTCACGTAAAGAAACTTGTGATTTAACTGCTTTCCACAACACAACTAAGAATTAAGAGGAAACTGATTCACACTGCTTCACAGAAGGACTGTGCAAAGTTGAGTAATATGGCACTGTGCAAAAGTCTTGAGCCACCCCTCAATTCTTTATATTTTGGGGAAAATAGGTGCAGTGATTTATTGAAACATGTGCAAGCATAAATAGAAATATAGTATATAAGGTAAAAAAACAGAGTTTGTACAATTCTAATGAAAGTCAATAATGTCTGTCAAGATGATCCCACACTGCTTCAATAATGTTGAGGTCCGGGCTCTGGGGAGGCCAATCCATGACTGGTAGTGTTCTATTGTGTATTTTTCTATCCAGGTATGCTTTTACTGCAATGGCAGTGTGTTTGGGATCATTGTGATGCTAAAAAAATGAAGCTGTTGCCAATCAGATCCTTTCCAGATGGTATTGCATGGTGGATCAAAATCAGATGGTGCTTTTCTTTGTTCATAATTCCATTAATTTTGGCAAAATCCCAAACACTACTGCCTGAAATGTAACCCCAAACCATGACAGAATCTCCACCATGTTTTACAGATGGCTGCAGACACTCACTGTTGTACCTCTTTCCTGACCTCCATATACACCGATGACAATGTGAACCAAAAACTTCAAATGTGGATTCATCACCCTGATTTTAAGTTGAGTTCGTCTGTAATTTGGCATACCTCAGCCTTTTCTCCCTGTTTCCCTTCCATTAAAAATGACTTCTTGACAGCCACCCTTCCAATGAGACCATTTCTGATGAGGCAGCGGCAAACAGTAGATGGATCACCTGAAGGGTCCGATGCATCTCTCAAGTTCTGTGTCAGGGCTTTGCTAGATTTTTTCCTATTTCTTAAGGACATGACTTTCAGATACTGTAGGTAATTTTTTAGGTTTGCCACTTCTTCTTTTGTCCTCCACTTGTCCAATTTAATCAAATTTTATAAGGACACACTGCACACCATGCCCAGATATGCCAAGATAAACTGACCTTATTTTTAGGTTTTGATTAGATTCATATCATAAAATCTTTCTAAAATATTACTGCCTTGTTATTACTGCCCTGAAACACTGACTATAGTCTCTTATCTGGTGCAGGTATTGGTAGAAGTAATCCTACAAATCCTACACCTATAAGTCTGCTACACCAGCATGTAACTGACAGCCTCCCACTGAAAAGGACCCAGATGGAGAAGACAGCCTTAGTTTTTTTTTCCTTAACCCCACATTCATCTGGTTTGGGTCTTTTCATTTTTGGCTCTGCTTAGTTGACCATCATGCAGTCTGATATCATTTGCTGCATCTGCTACGCCCTCTATGTGTCTGTTTTCTCAAAGCCAACTTGCCTCAGTAGTATCATTGACTGCCTACAGTATTAATCTGTGTGCCTTTAATCGCTGTTTTATCTTCTGAATCACATCATCATCATCTCACTTGTGGCGAATGGGAGGATGGATACCAAAGGGCCAGCAGATGTGTTGATGGTTTATGACTGGTCTATGACTCGGTGTTTGTGAGATAGGAGTGTGTCTACAAAACATCCCAAACATCCATTTTATCATCAGGGAAAGTTCCAATAGCAGAGAGAGCCCTGACTAGGCATTCCTGCAGCAATAGTTTATTTATGTGGGGAAAGGTGTTGAGAGGAGGGGGAGCAGACTCCTCTCCGCACATGTTAGGTGGGGCTGTGGTCAGCAATAAATCAAAAAAAACAAACAAAGGGCTGACACTGGATACTCAGTTTTATACTGCAGCTGCAGCACCTGCCAGTGCCACACAAGCCTTGGATTTTATTGTGTCCTTGCAGGTCAAGGTAACATAACCAGAGAAGGATTTTTCACCCTCTAACTGTGCTGTACTGCAGGTCCCCGCCTGTTTGGTTGATGAATGTGTATTTCACTTATCACCTTGTTGTGTTTGTTGATTAAAAGGCTGTGATATTGCAAAACCTGGCAAAAACAGTGGTGTGTTGTCATAGTAATCTCATACCCCCAAGTGACTCTTTGTTATTTTAGTTTTCCCTTTCTCGCCGCTTTCTTCTTATCTTACTCCAAAAATGCCTGACTTTGACTTTTCTTTGCCAGTGCTAACTTCCCGCTCCCTGTGTCTGACCACAGCGGCCCCCAAAGTTCCTGCTCTGGGTCGACAACACATGGGACGGAGATAATGGGTGTCTGTAGTGGGAATGCCTGTGGCTTGCATGTGTGTGTGTGTCTTTCTGATATGTTTATTCTTGAGAGCCAGTCTATGGCAATATAATGCAGTCAACTTCTGAATTTCAATAACTCCTACTTCCAAGTTGCTTTTTGTTTACTCTAGCATTAAAGAGTTTTACTCAAAGTATTTACCTACAGTAACAAGTATTTATCTATCAGTATGAATAATGCACTTTCAATTTCAGTGCTAGAGTATGGGTAGAGCAGCACAAATTTACTGAAACAACTATAGAAAGCTATTGAGAGCTAAAATCATGATGCTATGTCCACATTAGTCTGGGTTCCTCTCACTGATATAAGAAGCAACTTTTGGCTGCTCCCTGAACAACATTGTTTATAGGTTGTTCCTCTGAAAATATTTTTAATTGACACAATTACATGCAATTTGTGAGTGATAATATGGCAATTAACTGTGATAGATTGGTGAAAATCCCAAATCTTTTGCTGTCTGCATACACAGAAATTCACATTAACGACTTGCGTTCAGAGTTCAGCCAGAACGTCATAGATTTAAAACAGAAATTCAGAAATTCCTCCACAAATAGTGATGTAGTTGCTGCAGGACGGCATTAAAATGCAAAATGCCATGTGCTTGGCAACCCTACCTTGCTTTTATAATGGAATATGACCAAAATACAACCAGTTGGAAACCAGATGTGTCCCCTAATGCAAAGAGACGCATCACGGACGAGTTGCACTCATCGGTGCAGACTGACTTAGATTGATTGCAACGTGTTGCCAATCTGTCTATGTTTAGAAATTATACTGCAGTTATTTGCAAACCTTTGCCAATATGTCTGAGAGTGATTGCAGTCAGTCCGAGTCAGACTGCGATTGTTTGGACAGGTGACCTGTGCGATCATCTTATGATTGAAAGTTAGTCGCCTGGAGGTTGAGGGTGTTGCACACTCAACCTATGATTACCTATACAACCATAGCTTTTAATGTTCACTGGCACTCAGCTGTCAGCAGCAAAGGGATGGAAAAAAACTGAATTGCTTTATGTGTGGACGGGACTTTAGATGGAAAGATAAACACTGTAAGTTGTGGGAAATAGCTAGCTGAGCTTTGTCCCGATGTAATTCCATGTCAACAAATTTTTCGTCTCAGAAACAAACTGTTAATAAGTAAAAATAGAGATGCTGATGTTTGATGATTTTGTTGTGTATTTATTTTTAGTGTTTTTTTTTTTTTGTATATTTAGCAAAGGTACTAAAGTATGTAAAACCAACCAGCAACTTATCTTCATCATTACTTGAAACTGTTGTATTGTTGAGTACACTATTACATAGAACCACAACAGACTAAAAATTTGCACTGGAACTGTTTTATCCATCACTCTTTCTATAAATAAGAGTTGGTTTACAGCTGCAGTCAATAGACTGAGCGAGTTGTGACATAAAGCAATAACCCTTGATTAAATCGTGTTGATGGCGTAACCACTGTTTAAAGATACACTATGAATGTGTATTCCTTCAACTGAAATCAAGTCATTCCTTGGAAAGAATTCTGGTCTACCAGTTTTTATTATACATGCCTTTTGATTATTTAATACATTGTGGTAACCTCTGGTGTTGAAACGTTGGTATATTGCCCTGATTGCCATTTGAAAAAGTGTTGCTACTGCACAGAAAAGAAAAAAATACAACCTTCTCACACATGCCTCTAAAGGCACTTAGTATCTGGGGCAGAAAAATTTTAGCCAACCCTTTGTAAAAAGTGGCCTGATTTCCCAGCAGTCTTTGCTGAGAAGCAGAAAACAGAGGCTGGTTATGAGACAGAACAATGAGACAATGTTAGCAGGCATACACCACATTCCACTCACTGTCTCAAATGGCTAAATTCACTAAATTGCCTCATTAAAATTGTAAAAACACTTTAGACAGTGATTAAACTGACTATTGTGTTCCTGCTCTGTAGCCATAAACTTTCCAATTTGGTTTGTCTTGATGAGTCTTTGACTATAAATATTGCACTAATTTATTGCAGCTTTACAGTAAGGCAGTTTTATTTCAGCTTGTGTTCCCTGGCTGTTAATATTTGTGGCAGCTATTTGTTTATGTCTTTAGAGTTCACTGATTTCTCAGCTTTAATAAACTGTATATATAGAACCGCTTTTGGTAGACAGTTCCTGTTATCAGAAGGCGATGAATTGTCTAATAAGACCAACTTGAAGTGGGCGACCTTCCTCTCCAAATCATGTAGTGTGTGTGTGTGCGTGCGTGTGTGTGGCTAACACGCATGTCTGTGCACATGTGTGTTAGCCTGTGCACACACATATGGGAAGGGCGTTCATAGCCACAGCTCTCAAAATAGGCTCCAGTCCTCCCCTCTCTAATTAGAGACATTTAAAAAACCCAGATTTTAATTTTAGACTAGTAGTTTTTGGACCACTTATACACACACATACCCATTGAGTTAAACATACACACTTTCTGTATAAATAAATCTGATAGGTCACACACTTGTACATATAAATCTGCTCACACACACACACACACATATACACCACAAACCACGAAGCCTAACTGCTTGGCCCTGCATGGTAACCCAAGCACAATGCAGTATACTCTATAATAAGTGGTTCGACATATCAGATGCAGGAGCACACTCCCCACACTAAGCTTCGAGGCACAGAAGTTTGATAACAAAACTGAGTAATGCAAGAAGTTATTGGTATAAATCATCAAACTCATCTATTTTGTCACATATATGTATGACAAGAATCTGTTCCACTCCGTGATGTGGCTTTTGTCATCGTCCGCTCCCTGTTTGATGACTAAATTACTCAATCAGGGTCTGCGAAATGATTTCATAAAAAATATTTTTCATGCAATTACATGGATGCGTCTTTCCATGACAGGCAGTAAATGGGGCTTGTAGCTTGCCAACATTCCCTGATAGCTGCTGCAAGCCCTCTGGTAGGTCAGACACAATGGGCACATTCATATCTTGACATGCATTTGCCGTTTAAGTGCCTGTTGTGCTCAGGGGCGTTTAGTCTCTCTGTTATGTTCAGTGCCGTGACTTGCCAAAGACAGGCTCAGGGTGCAAGGGGCACCCAGGACTGCTGGCTTAGGTGACTCTCTGTCTGAAAGGGTTAAGCTATTAGGAATAACCCATGCGCTGAATAGACACTACAATCTGGAGGCCTCTTTTAAAGTACTTATTGTAACACAGACGGCACAACCACCTTCCAGTCGGAGAGATCTCTGTAGCTTTATTCCTCCTCCCTCCACCTTCCGCTTCTTGTCTCTGCAAAAGTGTCTCTTTGCAAGGAAGAGACTGAGAGGAGAGCTGGGTTTGACTGATCAAGGTTTTTGAACCATGATTCATACACCGACTCAGTGATCCTACAAGTGAAAATGTGAATAATTTTCATAGAATAAATCATAATGTTTAGAATTAATAAGGATAAGATAATGTCATTCACACAGATGTATGTTATTCCAAAGCCTGTTTATAGATATTTCTTAAATGACCATTTACATTCCTAAAACTATAAAAACAAATAAACAAAAAATCCATGCTTATACTAATATTACCACCATTTAATTCCTCGATATAGCTAACACACATCATGAAATGTCACAACCGAGAATTCTCAGCCACTAATGAAGGTCCACACCAATTACTGCTGTAAGTTTGTCTACACAGGGATACACAGCTCAGCTTATGTGTGTGTGTTGTGCAGGTCTATAAGTGCATATTACTGTCTGTAACGGCAACTTCACCAAAAAAAAAAAATCCAGTTAAATAATTCATAATGGCCACTGTCTTGAATTGTCATTTTTATTTTTGTTGTCTACTTTGCATTCTGTTTAAAACATTAATAGTACTTCATGGCAGTTATTTCAGTTAGCAACAGGACACATTCTTTTTCAAAGAAGAAAAGGTTTAAATATATTAAATTTACTCTGAGTTGGATAAGCGGTAGAAAATGGATGGATGACTGGATGGCTAAATTTAATTTTGGCTGCTTCAGTTTCTTTAGTTTCTTTAGCTTTGTGCATGCAAGAATATGGCTTTCATTAATGCCATTAGTAACAGTTCTCCAGATTGACTGTACCTTTGACTTACTCACATTCTGTGATATATCACAACCCTGAATTCTCAGGTATTAATAACAGTCCATATGAATTACTACTCTTAGTTTGTCCACACAGGAATCTCAGTTTATCAAGTTGTGTATGTTTGTGTGTGGGTGTAAAAGTACCTGTTAGTGTCTGTTACTGAAACATTTTCAAAAAGTTTACAACTGATTTCTTATGACATGTATGATGATGTTATCCTTCTCTCTGATATACCCTCAGCTGAAAAGATAATTTTGATTCTACTTGTTTGGGAGCTTAAATTGCAATGTAATCCATCCATCCGTCCATTTTTCTAACCGCTTATCCAATTCAGGGTTGCGGGGGCACTGGAGCCTATCCCAACTGACTTCGGGCGAGAGGCAGGGCGCACCCTCTGCAGGTTGCCAGTCCATCACAGTTGCAGTATAATGCAGATCTGTAATAGCAGTTAATTCATTAGACCCTCCATTTGGCTGGAATAACTAGGGTTGGAAAGTCAAATTGGGTAATACAGTTTCTAATCCATCTTTTGGTGTAACCACAGCATTTTGTTGATCCACGATGTCTGTCTACATTACTCTGAGGGATATGTGTGTGGTGTGTATATAAGGAGAAATGCTGCCATGTCTACTTAGTTCTCCTCTGCACATATTCTTGAAATTCAACTTTGGCAAGAAAAACCTACTCAAATGGAAAGCAAAAGGGGAAAATGCAGTAAAAAAAAAATCACTGATGGTTTTGTATAGAATGTTCTCAGCTGTTAGACATACAAATTAAATAGCTCACACAAAGCTGGGCTATTGTAATGTAAAAGTGGATAATCACATTGCTTTCAACAGAGTCCACTCCCCTCAAGGTTAAATTCTTATTAAATTTTGTTTATGTGACACAGACCAGCATGTGCATTATCAAATCAGCATGCTAATTAAACTCGTCTTAATTCAATAATGACGCTCTGAGACTCTCATTTACAATTACTCTCATTATCTGGCTCCCATTGGTCTCTGAATTAGGACTGGATTTTTACCACGTTACCAATCTCTTTCAAGGGTTCTTGTCTTTCACCTCGCGTGTGGTCCTCGAGCATAAGAGACCAATCCAAAGTTAAATGATGTTTACACAGTGGTGCATTGGGTTGTTTTAACTCTTTATTATGCTGAACCTGACCCTTCCTTCGATTTTGGCCTCAGAGTGCTAGATCGATGATCGTGGTTGGGTGTGAGTTGTAGCATCTCTTAAGAGATCTGTTGTTTCATCATTGATCAGACTGCAGCAGCTTCAGGTGTTTTAAAGACTTGAGCTGCTCGAGAGGAATGTATCTGTATTCAGAATGAAAGAAAACAATACTATTATTCAAAGACTGTAAAGAGTAATACATAGATAATGAGCTCTGGGAGCTCAGCCTGCAGATGAATTCTTATTAAATATAAATCCTTCCTTGAGAACTGTTTTCTGCTTGTGGTTTGCTGTAGAAGCCTGCAGCTACACAGAGCTCAGTATCTGAGTTCAGCATGCCTAAATATTTAGGGGCCAATTGAAATCAGGGCTTTTTACTTAAGTACTTCTCATTTATGTCCTGGACTAAATGCCAAACCAGGCAGGACCATTTCCTGTGTATCCTCCCAAAAAAAAGCAGAAATTTAAAGTACATTTGGCAGAGAAGACAGGATGAAGTGTGAGATGATATTGACACCAAAGAGCAAACAGGACATCCTGCTGTGTTTGAGTTTACAGCATTCTAGCTATGGATAGGATAGAAGATAGAGGGATGTGTTTTTCCCCCCTCTGATCTGGAGAGGTCTCTTCAACTGCTCCTTGTGTTGGTACTGTTGTACAGCACACAACACAAGCTTTCACAGTGTCAGTTCCTGTGTGAACAGCAACCCAAAATCAGCTGTAGATAGCATTTGACAGTTGACAGTTTACAGAACACAAAGGTATATAACCGCTCACATACAACAGGCCTTATCCTCCA
>VVAS01071861.1:4915-20450 GCA_015103295.1 Ptychochromis oligacanthus
ATTCTGAATTTTTTGTGTATCATTTTTGACACTTTTACCCAACACTCCATTGATATTTTTGATATCTTTGGAAAGTTTACAATCTCCACTAGAAGTTAAATCATGCTCGTTGGCTTTGAGCAAACAAAAATACTAAAATGAGTGTCTTCTTCTGTTATTCCCTGAGAAAAACTTGCCAACCAAGAACCAACCAGAGCCTCCACACCAAGTCACTAAATGAATCTCTAGGAAATGTGAACTCTCTGAACCAAGAATTGAATCTTTACCAGCCTTCTGAAGAGCAAAGACACCTTTTCTGCCAAACTGACATCAAAGTCAGATGTTAATACCCAGCAGCTCCAACCAGCATTGCTCAAACGACAGAATGAGATGTTTTTCTTAATTAACGCTGAGCAGCAGACATCAGGCATCCATTTTCTTTCCTAAATAGATTTATAGTGTTTTGGAATGAAACCCGTCCAATGTAAACTCTGGCTCGGCCTCACCAAAGAAACTCTGGACTAAACAGTCCAAAAGTGGGACCGGAGGGGAGCTGCTCGTCCCCAGACAGAGTGACAGAGCCTCTGGATGGCATCGCCACGGAATCAGGATTAGGAAATCATCAACCGAGCGTGACTTTGTGTCAGTAAACACTGCTGGTTGAGAAGAAAAGAGGTCTGGGAATGCTGCAGGAAAGCTTGTTTTCCATCAGTCTTTGGAGCTCGACAGGGCATCACCCCTAACTACAAACGCTGGTCCAAACCAGCGTCCCCTCTTTACGTCACGCCAACCGCAATGGAAACAAGTCTGTGGGACTTTGCTGTGGCATCCTGTGGGGTTTGATTTCTGTTGGTGTTTTATTAAAGTTCCCATTTCTATATATCAACAGAAAACTGGACAGATGCCAGTGTGCGGCTTCCAAGGCAACAATTTGTAAAGTAAACTCCTTCATAATCATTACAAGGGCTGCAACTAACAAATATTATTTTTTCTCTTTGAAATGTCAGACAAATGTTCAAATTGAGCACTGTGACTTCCCAGAGCCCCAAATCAGCATCTTTAAAGTATCAAAGAGCCCCAAACCCAACCACACTCCATCTGAGATCACATTAAACAAAGAAGAAATATAAAATCTTGGTGAATTCAAACAAAAAATTATCAACTCTTCTTGTTATTTACCTTCTGGGTACCTTTATAACATGCTGAAACTTCAGACGCTACAATCTGTACCTCCATTTTTATATTTAATATAGACTATACTGGCTTTTATTCCAGTTCATCATGTGCCAAAACAAGTGACTCCTGTCCTCTGAGCTGCAGGATAAACAGATGAAAGCAGGTAAAGGTGCATCCTTTTCCTGTTAGGGTTACCAAACACAAATATAAAGCTCTGGAGTTTCACTTCTGGCTGTTATCTCTGGGCAAATGAGCCAAAAATCGAATATGAGACACTGGATCTAATCGTCTGAGGCCGGGAATCTCTCGCCTTCCCTTCCAGTGTCGTGGGGGAGGGCGACAGGTTTTATTTGCTGATCCTAAACCGGCTCCTAAAAATACACAGCACACGGCTAAAAATATTTCCTTGGTGGACTGCTGCGCACATGGAACGCTTCAAGACCTCCGTCAGCTGCTGCTGCTGCTGCTGCTGCTGCAGCTCAATAGGAAACATATGATGTGCTACCTTCAAACAGCTGGAGGGGGGGCGGCGGGTGGGTTTATGTGTTTGTGATTGCCCTGCAGGCCGGCTGCATGTATACAGCTGCAGCATAGAGGGTTTAATGCTGCTGAAGATGAAGTCACTTTGCCCAATTTGTTAATGAGTCCACGTTTTTCCTCTTCCACTGCAAAAAATGCCCATCCAAAAGAGTTTGGTGCCTAAAAATGTTGCTTTTATTCTAATTTAATTGAAGTTGAAATATTTATAAAGACAAAAACAAAAAAAAAAAAAGAAAGAAGAGAGACGATTCACATTCACCTCTTAACATCCACCAGGTCACCAGCAACTGGTCTGAATTCAGTGAACTTTGACATTCATGTGAGGCCTCTTTCTTTTAGTCAAACCCCTCGTTTTGCATTGAAATGATTCCGCTGAAAATTCTGCTGATGAGGTGAAATGAGATGAAAGAAATTTGGCTCTCAATGAAAAAGACACTGCAAAGAAAATTTGAAATAGAAAGGACATCCACATGCAAGAAAATTAGCTCCCGGTTTTTCCCATTGAAGCCACATTTCGGTCACATGCAGGCAGATGTACTTCAGGTTGAATTTGCAGACAAAACGCTGCAGACGTTCTGTTATTTTTGCTAAAATATGGAAATATGTTTTCATATCAGCAGATTCTTTTTAAAAAGAAAATATGATTCAAAGAACTAAATTACACTCCTGGGGATGTTCAACTTTCCTGCAAAAGCAGGTGCAAATGCTTTAGAAACGCACAGAAGGAATGTTTTCAATTATTTTTCTAAAGATACCAAATTAGTTTCGCCTGTTCTGCACAGTCTGTGCAGTTTTGTGTCTATTAAAGGGTTAAAGCATTCCTCTGCAGAGTGATTACACAACCAGAGCCATTGTTTTGGTGTTTAGGCCCAGCGGCCAGGACAGCCAGTTTGCTGACATGTCTGAACCAGCTGGAAGGAGGCGCCGGCTCCCCTTTCATCTGCAGGAGCTCAAGTATGTAAACACAAGGAGCAGCGCTGCGAAGGATCACCGGAGCACAGGAAGTGCAGCGGTCAAAACTGGGCCCAAAAACTGAGCTCATTTCTCTGGAGTCCCAAACAGATGGATTCCACTTAACAATTGAATACTGATGGATGTTTTGGTCCTCGAAGTGGGAGTTCGGTCTCTTAATGATTTTCTTTATGTTTTTAAATGTTGTGTTTTCTTCCACAGTATTACAGGAAACAAAGAAAACAACAAGTCACAACTTTAGACGCTAAATGCCCTCTATTTTTAAATAATTTGACTTAAAATGCTACTAAAAATACTTTTTAACTTTCTCTCTACTGAAAACTGATGAATCACTTCAGACTTCCTCACAGATTTAGACTGTTTTTATGGGGTATGTGTTTATTTGGATGAGTGTGCACCCAATTGCTGAACAATACCATTTTTAAGTTTCTCCCCTGCAAAACAACTTTTGTGATAAATAAATAACTGCACACCTCCATCGAGGATTGACTGAATGAATGAACTAATGAATGAATGCATGATTGAATGAATGAATGAATGGAGTCCCTGGATCCAAAATAAGATCTGGATTTGGATTTACTAGTAATATCTTGTTGAGAACATCGAGACGATGTCTCAAAAAAATTTTTCTTTCAAATATGAAAATTTTATGCCTAATTTTGCTGTGTCCTGCAATGGTAAAGATTCCTTCCAAAAATTCCTGGATCCAGATTGACTGACTCCAAAAGTTCGAAGTTGTTCCAAGTCCCACCTCTGTCTTTAACTTCTTGAGCAATCCTGATGACAGAAAGTCAACCAGAGTGAGTCTCTGACAGGTGAACTCCAACCCCACCATCTTTACCTCCAGCTGGTGATTAAAGTCCTTGTTCACACCAAACATGTTTTACATACAAAGTCTGCAAAAACAAGAACTGACTCAAATTCATGTTGGGTGATGAACAAGTTGAAAATATTCCAATTGTCGTTTGTAAGCAGCTGGAACAAAAAAAGAAAAAAGTAGAGGGCTTGGAGAAAAGTGAGCGAAATCGTAGGACTTCTTGCTAAGTTCTGAAACTGTCTTTCTGCAACTTGATTACTCTTCCTCCTACTACTGTTGGCTGGTACGAGGTGAATATTTTTGGGGGGTCTCCAAAAGCCCTCCAACTATTGCACTCACACAAGGTGAAACATTCTCCAAAGAGGAAGAAAGACTACTATCTGCAGTCCAAGATGGTCAAGTAGGAGTCAACTGTAGAATGAGAGACCCACTGGAAAAACATCAGATTGGCAACAGTTTCATTGATTCCAAACACATTGCCAATGCAGTAAAAGCATATCTGGATAGGAAAACACACAATGGAACACTATCACTCATGGACTGGCCTTCCCAGAGCCTGATCCTCAAGATTATTGAAGCAGTGTGGGATCATCTTGACAGAGAACAGTACAAAAGGCAGCCAACATCCAAAGAAGAGCTTTGAATGTCTTTCAAGAAGCCTGGAGAACTATTCCTGAAGACTACTTAAAGAAATTACAACAAAGCTTGCCTAAGAGAGTTCAGACTGTGTTGAAGAATAAAGGTGGTCATACCAAATATTGGCTTTCAAGCTTGTTAGAATTGTACAAACTCTGTTTTTGCTTTATACACTGTATTTCCATGTATGTTTGCACATGTTTCAATAAAATGCACCTATTTCCCATTTTCCTAGCAAAACATAAAGAAAAAAGGGCTGGCTCAATACTTTTGCACAGGACTGTTTCTTTGACATGTCTTTTCTGCGCACAAACCCGCAATTTCAGGTGTGAGAACCCTAGTATCGGTTTGTTTATTTATGCAAATAGAATAGTCTCTTTCAGAGTTCATTAAAAATCATGAACTCTATAAGAGATTTTTCAGGTTCATTAAAGGACATTTTGATTCACTTCACTGTGTTGAGCAATGGAAACATTTTTTATTCAAAATTTTATTAGCTTAAGACACTCCTTTGATCCTCATTTGACTAAATGAAGTCAAATTTAAAGCTGAATGACTCAGTTTGAGTCATTCAGCTTTAAATCTTAAGAGTGGATTTATGATCAGATATTGAGCTCTTCACATTAGTAAAACTATGATAATCCACTGATGTTTCATACTGATTTAAAGAGTCACGGTGGATCCTGCTGCAACATGCCAACATCTCCAGCTGGGATTACCTACTGTAAACCATCACACACAAACACACTAACACACACACCTCTACATCTGATCCATTAATACAATACCCGGAGTGTGTATGTGTGAGGTTTTAATTTCTTGTATTTTAACATAGCCACATGCACATTTGGCAGTACTCACCAATGATGGTGTTCTTGAGAAGCTGAAACAGAGACAGACTTACTGGAATTATTAGTTCCAGCATTTCCTGCACACAGCGTTTACCATCAAAGTATATTTCATGACTCATTTTACCAGTTAAAAAGAAAATGGTCAAGAGATTGCCACCATCCATGTTCGATTTATTAGTGGACGATCCTCTCACTCTTGAGCTGAAAGATCAGCAGCTGCTAACCAGCCATGCCTCCGAATCTCTTGTTTCCCTCTCTGCTGGCTGGCCCGGTCCTTATTGCGGAGGTCCTTGGTATAAATTCATGCTCAGCCAGAAAGGCTCTTGTCACCTGGTCATGCATACTTCAACTACACTGTCCTGGACTACAGATAATGATGGTAGATCTTTTTCTGCTCTGCAGACCAGCTAAAAACTGGAGGGTCACCCCAACCAGAACTGGTTTATGTGTTGCTTTGCAGAGCTCACTGAGGCTGCAGAGCTAGACAAAGACTACCAGCTACAGTCCAACATGGTGTAGTTGAAGTCCATCCACTCACTTATTTATAAGAGCTTATTAATTGTCACAAAGTATAAACAGCAGAGAAATAAACCATAGAAAGATGTCTGCTGCTGCTAGCACTGCCAACATTACTGCTACACTCTGCAAACTGATCTGGCATAATGTGTGTGCGATGTTATGCACACTGCAAACTGCCACACATTTTAAATATGATTTAATGTGATTCACGGTTTCAAATGGCTGTTTAAATACACACACAACATTTCCACAGAACATGTTTAACGTCATCGTGTGGCATGATTTCATACAAAATCTATCCAATGACACAAGTTTGCAGTGGGTGACATGAATAGAGGCAAACCCATGTTCATGCGCTGAGTTGCAAAAGCTCATCAGCTGCGACTCTTCTGATGCCAGAGATGAACATAAATGGAGGACAAGCTCATTGATGCCGTTTGAGGCCAGCCAGAGCTGTATGGTTCGACTAGGACTTCATGGTAAGTTCTGAAAATCTGTTTCTGTAACTTGTTTCCAGCTATCTGTTGTACTCTTCCTCATCCTGTTGGCTGTTGCAAATATTCATGGGTATCCAGTGCAACTGTTGGCAAAACTTTGCTTCATGTTAGGTGTGAACACACTACCAGACTAGTTGACTACTGTGATTTTCTTTTTCCGGAAAAAGTAAATTAGTCACCAGGAACTTGCCTAGCGTTTACTCCTAGCATCCACTGAACACTACTCCTAAATTTCAACCCCCTTAAATGAAGACTTTTGGAAATTCAGGTGGTCCAGTTTTAGTTTAAAGTCTCCAGCATTATATTTTAGTCTTTTGGACACAAAGCCACGACTTCCTCTGGAAATAATTCTTCCCCGGCACCACTCCAATACACCGTGCACTTGCTTTGCACCAACTCCCAATTACCAACTTTCATCGTCAAGCCAAGCAAAGAAATCTCAGGTACCTACTCTTTGATTTTGCTGTTCTTCTTCTGTAGTATTTCCTACAAGCAACCAGCACCTCTCCTTTCTGTTTACACCAGCACCTGCATGCTCTGTGCGAATGGTCATGTTAGTATAGATGGAGATCATCTGGAGAGGAATTGTCTGAAACTGTGTTTTAGTATTGCAAATGTAGCCAAAATCAACCATGGATGGTGAAAGAGAGGTACAGAGGAGTACCACAGACATCTATGTACCATCACATAGAAGAATGTCCATCCACCTAAACTGCAGACTACTGCTAAAAGGATTGATTATAATTAGTCATTCACTTCATAAAAATGTCTTGTAGCTTCTCCAGCATGACTTTTTTCTCTTTTACATACCTTTTAACAAAATATTTTGGGGGTTTGGACATTTAAAGTTGATATCTCAAATTTTGGGAAACCTGAAAAGACATTTTTTGGTATTTTTGATTAAATCTTTAGACAGAATAATCATTTGTTTGAGCCCTCTTGCACCAATCATTTAGGGATTATAATGACTCCCATTCACTTCAGCCAGTCTAAAATAAAAACTCTATGGTTAAAAAATGTCAACTTTTCAGGGTGAATTAGAGTGCTTTCAGTTCATGAGAAACTGTGAAAACATCTGAAACACAAAAAGAAGGGAGAACAGATTAACTACAGAGCTGCAGCCAGCGTGTTGTGAAACAAGACAGCTTCCTTTGGGTTATTAAGATAAAAGCGACGCTGAGTCTTCTCACACCTTTTCTGCTCTGGGGGACGGTTATTCCTCTTTTCTCTTTTTGTTCCCACTTTCTTCTGGCGTCCGATCACACACCGAGGCAAAAACATGACAAAACAAAACAAAGAAGATGGTGAAGCAGGCTTGGCCTTTTTTACTTCAAATCAGACTGCTTTCCCTTTGTGGCACACGTCCCTATCAATTACACTACTTTGATTTCAGAGATTAAAAATATTCCCAGAAACGACCGCAGGGACAGCTGGGAAAGACAGAGGGGGTCTGCTCCGACAGGCTCTGGAGGAAAAGATGGAAAACACTGAGAGACAATAACAGATGTAGGTCGATGTAAACTGCAGATTACACTGGAGGAGATCATCAGCTGTGATATATATTAGCCTGTGCTGAGCTGAAAACGCAAAACACAGCGAGTTTGAAAAGAACTTTGAAAGCTTTCATTCAGCTGAAACAGAGACAGACGGACTTAAATGTGTAATTGAAGATAAGCTGAAGATATCACGTTGTGTCGAGCTGTCTGGCAGCTTCTCGTTTCCTTAATGACCTCCACATACTTGCCTCGCTGCCTGTGTAAACTCTCATTCATAAGGAGAGGGGCGGGGCTGAGAGCCTGCCAGTAATTTTCCACCATAAAAATCCAACCAAACTCACTTCCCTGTCATTAAAACGCCAGCGCTGCCGCTGCAGCTCCGGGCGTGCAGCGTGTACAGGGAAGTCCCAAACCTCCACAGCAGCATCCGCACACTCCCAATGTCAATACCGCACGTTTATTTATCACCCCTATTTCATGCATACTGACTGGCTAATTAATGCCTGTGAATAGGAGGCATGGGGTGCAACAGGTGGATGACCCGAGAGCAGCCTTTGGTTTCCACACATGCTGCGGCAGGATTTGCAGCTGCGGAGAGAAAAAAACATGTGGCGACCTCTGACAGCTGCAGATTTCCTCCTCTACACGAGGAAGATTCTAGAAGACGAGGAAATTTAGCTTCTTACCTGGTTGGATACCATGAATAACAGGTCATAGCTGCTAGAAGGAAGCAAAAGCAGAAAAAGGCGACCTTGTAAGAGCTCAAAATCTCAATCAGTGTTCAAATTACCTGCCCAAAACACTGGGTATTCAGACATAATTCACAAAATCTGAAACTTTTAAAGCAAAAGATCTATCCAAAATTTCTTCTAAAATGTGAAAATCTATGGTTTTCCTTTCTTTATTATGAAAATAAACTGAACATCTTTAAAGTTTTGGATGAAATCCCCAACTATTTCCCAAATAAATAGTCTGGGCACTATTAGTAGCTCTGGTCAGCTTTTTTCCCTCTAAGGCCTTTTATTTCATAAAAGTCTATCATGTTGGCAAAGTGGTCCACCTCCATTATAACACAAAGCAGAAAACCCTGCTCAACATTTCATCCATTAAAAACAAACAGAAGGAGACTCTGGCACAACCAGGCATGCAAGGATCATTTTTTTTCCCAGTTCCAATAAATTATCAATACCTTGGCTTCAGATATCTGCAGATATGGAGTACAGATCTGATACCAGTGTTCAATTAATAAGCTGTAGTCCTCGCTGTGAGTAGGAGACTGGTAATCCTTCCTTTATGTTTAAAGCAACATCAGGCTCCACATAAACACTGCTTTCCTAACTTTGTAAAATAAAACCTCACAAATAAAAACATCCAAGAATATACATTTTTATTAGAGTCTTTAAGGTATTGGTAGTTTCTCCTTTCCTGCTACCAGTCTCACTGTGAGTGTACTTTAGACAATATAAAAGATGGCTGTAGCTAAAGTGATGTCACCTGCTGGTTCTGGACTCCGCTTCGACGTTAGCATTTTGGCTTTATATGGATGAAAGGATGGAGTGCTGAGTTATCAGCAATTTGTGCAATGCACAGATATATATATATCAGCTAATTAGTGCTAAATAAAAGACTAATAAAATACTAGAATTTCACCAAAACTGAAGGACAAACATCCTGGGTGGTCTCTACCACATAGCAAGCCATATTTATTTATCAGTTAATCCATTAAAAATGCTCCAAAAGGCACCAACAGCACACATAAAAATAAAGAGGTCTAGTTTAGTGACTCAAAAGTAGTGGATGTCATGCTCCAGCTGCTTATGTCAAGACACCTGCCGGTCAACACAGCGTCACTCCTAACTCTAGCATCCAGATGAATGAGTTAAAAATAAATTCAACCCCTGCTGAACTATCCATAGAGGCCAAAACCATTTCTTTGTACCTGTAAATGTGTTTATTTCTGTTGTAAAATTGGATTTACAAGGGAATCTGTGGGGATTGATTCATTTTTGGAGCCAGTCTCTAGTGGCCATTAGAGGGACTGCAGTTTTTGGTACTTCCGCGTACGGAGGTTTGCTCCTCACACACTGAGTGGAGCAGAAGGAGACAGGTGAAGTTGATATCAATTGAATAGAAACTGTATTTCAGGATTTTTCTTGGCTCAGAATCGATCTACGTAAACAAAAGGCAAAGGCACTTTTCTTTATTTTGATGTATTGATCTGTATATTATTCTGTTATGTCTGACCATTTGCTAAATAAAAAAGGTGCCAAAAACTGCAGGAAAACCCCTATATTCACCTAATTTATTTGCAACAGTCTCATTTCAGATCAGAGTCTTTGCTACACTTTCCTGTCATTTATGATCAGCTTAGCTCCTCCTTTCCTTGCTCTCAGTCTCACTGCGAGTGCACCTCCTTACACACGGAGTGGAGCAGACAGTGACAAGAGAAGTGACATAATATTAATGGTACCTTAAGTGCAATATAAGCTTTCCAACAAGTGCTAATCCAAAGATAATGAGCGAGAGAGAGAAGCCGACCGGTAAAGCAAGTGTCAAAAACTTTTCCAAAGACACAAAAAAGCCGTGGATGTAGCAGGTGAATTGATACCAATAATGATCCAGCTTTCTGAGTCAAATATTTCATCCAAATATCGGATTGACGCATCCCTCGAGACAAAACCCAGTATTTCAGGGCTTCCGGTGTAGACAGCAGATATCCGGATAGTGGAGAAAGGATATCCTGGCTCTGTAGACAGGCTTTTAGTGTTAGTGACTCCCCATCATCTTTTGGCCTGTTTTCCCTCAAATTTCCCTCCCTACTTGCGACACGCCACAACCTTGGTGTGTTCAATTAAAGTGGGATTTTCACCTCAAATACTGTTTAATTACGAGCAGTTTCATTGGCCTTCTGTGGAAAATGTTTCCAGTATTTCACAAGACAAGAGCAAAAACAAGAGAAAAGTCTAACGCAGTAAAAATACTTTGACTGTCTCCGATTTATCGTGGGACTCCTGCTTTGGGAACAACTGATCTAATTTCATTCTATTTCCAGTTAGAGACCACACAAGGTGGACAAAGGCTGTGTGGAGAAACTCCGAGGAAGAAGGAGAAGGAGCCTTTACATCATTACATTTGGGAGTTAGTGTTTCTGGTTTATTTGTACGTTCATTTGATCAGTTGCATTGTATTCATTAGCTGAGTAACACTTTTTGTCTTATAACAGGTGGAAATGTGTTTGCTTATTGAATCAAAACACTCATGTAAAAGCTAGAAAAACTAACAGAGTTTGTGCATCACATGACATGAAATCATTACAATGGCTTCAAGATGCAGCGGTGAAATAAAAGAAATACATCAGAACTGCTATTATGTCAGTGATTTGTGGCTGACCTTAATCCTACCGCATCAAAGGCGCTGTCTTTTTAATTATAACCATCCTCAGAGGTATTCTGACATCAACAACATAACCAGCATGTGTACTGGCTGAGAAGATTTCCCCACAGAGCAGCGAGAGGAGCATAAAAATGTCCAAAAGGAAAAAGAAAATAATTGAGATTGATAACAAGCTCAGCTGTCATTACGTGAGTTATTGCTGGAAGGCGTCTCTGACCAATCAAACCGCTTGGCCCGAGCTTCTCATTATATAAGATTCGTCCATCTACAGTTTATCTAATGAAAGGAGATGCTAACTTTGTCCGACACATCTGGGTCGATAATGGGGAAGTGGAGTCAGGAAGCAGCTTGTTCCTCTGAGGAAAATGAGGCCATGACTGCTTAGTAACTGTATCCTGCCTCTGGAAACGTCTCCTCTGAAAAACTGATTACAGAAGAAGAACTTTAATAAGCTTTGAAAAGCAGGCAAAGCCTTAAAGAATTTGTTCCTTCAACGTCGGAAAATCCCCTGAACTGAGCACCAAACCTGCTGATATCCATGAGACATTCAGCAAAGATGACCAACGAATGACTCACCAAATTTTAACACATGATCGATGAGAAGATGTCGAAATTAAGAGAACCCACAAGTTTTCCCATCTTTATTCCATTTTTTTTTTTTTAGCATAGAAACAAAAAATGAGTTTTTCCAAATGCCACCTTCACCTACCAAAATGTCAGTAATGAGTGAGATACAAACTGACTCTCTGCAGACTAGGTAACCCCAAAATCAAACGCACATACAGTGTTTCATCTGGCCTGTACAGCTTGCCCAACTGCTTTTTTAGGACTGATCATGCTAAAAACATCCTAGAAGACCAGATTCTTCTTCCAATCTGTGTATTTTCCAGCATGATGGAGCACCATGTCACAAAGGAAAAGTGATAGGGAAGTGGCTCGGAGATCATCAAGTTAACGTTTTGGATCCATGGCCAGGAAACTCCCAAGATCTAAATCCGAGAAAACCTATGGTCTGCAGA
The DNA here is from genome assembly GCA_015103295.1 of Ptychochromis oligacanthus. Taxonomy (NCBI): domain Eukaryota; kingdom Metazoa; phylum Chordata; class Actinopteri; order Cichliformes; family Cichlidae; genus Ptychochromis; species Ptychochromis oligacanthus. The sequence continues at coordinate 16,811 of VVAS01071861.1, forward strand.
TCTATGGTCTGCTTTTTAGACCATAGATCGAGAATTTATGGTCTAAAAAGCAGGTGGACAAGCAGAAGCCCACAAACTGTGATCAACTTTTAGCGCTGATAAGGCAGGAAAGACTCTTCATCAATCAGAAGCTCAGAAGTTTATATCCAGCATGCCACAGAGAACTATGGAAGTTATGAAGAAGAAAAACAGTCAACACTGTAAATGCCAACTCTTTACATAAATTTGATTTATTTGCCAATAAAAGTCTTTGAAATGTATGAAACACTTATGATTGCTCTTTACTATATCATAAAAACATGTTAAAAATAATCTAAATAAGAAGCAAAGAGAAAATTTGTGCCACTGCCATAACCTTTGGCCTCGACTGTAGTGCTGTTTATCCATCTAGAGTGCTTTGGTGTGAGATGCCCAGATTTTGAGATATCAGCTATAAAGATGTCTGGAGTCACTTGAAGGTAATGGTACCAGAGGCCTGACCCAGGATTTGGGTCTTTTGGCTCAGTCACACTAGATTAAAAATAGGACAGCGACCTCCTTGCAACCAGGAAAAATTGGTGTTTGCCCAGTGATTGAATTTTTTCACAATTTTTTAAACAACTGACTGCAAGTAGTTATGGCAAAAGGCTGGTCACGCTGAGGTTGACTCTCAACATCCTCAGCATCTGGGTTATCACAAGGCAATTGCACAGGTCACCTGGTAGAAGGCAAACTATCAAAACAATCACGGTCCAACTCGGATTGACTATAATCACTCTCAGACCAGTTGGTGAAGTTTTGCAAATAATTGTTGTCTACTTTATAAACACAGAGAGATTGCTAACACACTGCAATCAATCTGAGACAATCTACTGTGATGAGTGCAACTTGTCTGCAACTTGTCTCTTTGCAATAAGGGACTCAACTCAACTGGTTGCCAGCTGGTTGTATTCTGGTTATATTATATAAAAGATTTTTCTGTTTCAGATCTAAGAGATTCTGTTTGGACTCTGAATGTAAGTAGTCAACGTGAATTTCTGTGTATGTAGACAGCAACAGATTTGCAATTTTGCTAATTTATTACAGTTAATCGCCTTATTATCACAAACAGATTGCATGCAATTACCAACTTGACTCCATTCAATCACAGGCTGATTCAAAAGCAGACTGACTCCAACATTTTATCACCGTCTTGATGTACCAAAGTTGCTCTGAAGACGGCAACTGACTGTGGTTGGTCTCAGACCTGGTCCCCGTCTTCGAAGTAACCATTTCAAAGACAACGAAATTGGAAGTTAATTTCACATGGTCGCAAAAATTTTAGTTGTGCCATGGTCTCCGACCACTATTTTCATAAGTGTGGCTGTATTATTAGTGAGCTGAGTTCAGCTTTAGCCCTGTGTTTTCAAGGTTATGAAGCTGGTTCAAATCTTATGCTGCACACCCTAACTTGCTCTGGAACACATCATGTTCCATATAAGAGATCCACCACCTATCAGTACTCCAGAAAATAGCATCACCATTTCTAGAAGTTCCCTCAGATCTCAATGTGCAGATAGCAAGAGGGTCTGAAAGCATCACTAAGGCGGGTTGGCTGTTGACACCATAGACCAATAGTCATTCCTCTTGTGCTTTTGTGACTTGTACACTGTAGTCTTTCTGATCCTCACGCTCACCACGTGATGTTGAAATTCTGCAGACCCCAGCATACTCACATGTGCTAAAACTATAACATATTTATATAGATCCTTAGGAGCAGCTATATTCTTTCCATTATCCTCTGTTGGCCACAAGCAAGTTCAAACTAATTTTATTTTTCTATAAGCCTTGATGTAGCGAAATGACCCTAACGCAGGGGACCTAAGCCTTGTACTTGTTGACCTTATGTAAAATTTGCAAGCCAGCCTACTTGCTGGTTTGAATTCTGTTCTTATATTTGTTCTTTACTTACTCTCAGACTAAACACCTGCAGCAGAAAGATTAAGGGGAAAGCGTTTACCTCTGCAACACATTTTTTTTTATAATTTTATGTGTAATTTACAGCAGAATACGTAAGTGTAATCTTAGTCAGAGCTTCCTGTGTCTCAACGATAGAGCTGTGATGCTGATAAGGCTATTAACTGGCAGCCAACTTTCCTTCCTGGCTGTAAATAGACTGCATTAATATGAAGCTGTTTTAGTCTTACTGACCATTTAAAGCGATTTACACCCACAACAACAACCCACTTTCAGCTATTAATACAGTGCTTTTTTTATTCTATACTGCATACAGCTCTTTTCCTCTCTCTTTCACACACACACAAATGCTGGGTTGACTTATTGAATTGACTACCACCTTTGTGTGACCGCTTAGCCCGATGGCTGATGTTAGGTAAGCAAAGCCAGATAAGGAAAAGACATCCTGGGTATATTGAACCTGACTTTGTAGTCTTGTGGTGCTCAAACCCACAAACCTTGTAGTGAGCAGCTTCATACAGAAACTGTCTTATAGTCCTGTGTCCTGTCCTCCTCTTTTGAGACCTCTTTTGTAAGATGGCGGCGCACATAGGCGCAGCGGCTCAGTGGCTCAGTGCTCTCCTTTTCGGTGTCTTGTATGGTTGTTTTTGTGTTGTATGGGGATCTGACATCTTTCTGCTTGGCGAATAATATCTATAGCCGGCACGATCTCGTAAGGATTGGTTTACGGAGCGAGGGACAAGTTACAGCTGAGTTTCTCTGCTTTTACAACATTCCGCCCGATGTAGCCAGGAACCCCGGCTCTCCGTGGTTTATCATCCCGCCGAGCAAGAGGCGGCGGAGGCACAGAGAGATGAAGTAGAAGCGGGGCTGCAGAGCAGGCCTGCCAGCAAGGCTACGAAGGCAGCCGCACAAACCACCGCTCCCCAGCATCTTTCTCACCAACGCAAGGTCGCTCAGCAATAAGTTGGATGAGTTAAAGCTGCAGATTACAACGAATAAGATCGTCGGGGACAGCTGCAGAGACCTGGCTACATCCACTTATCCCGGACACTGCTATTGAGTTAAAGCTGCAGATTACAACGAATAAGATCGTCGGGGACAGCTGCAGAGACCTGGCTACATCCACTTATCCCGGACACTGCTATTGAGCTAGCAGGCTACACAGCATATTGGCATGACAGGACGAAGGCCTCTGGTAAGAGCAAAGGAGGGAGGTTATGCATTTATGTGAACAGCAGTTGGTGTACCAACATCAATGTGATCACCAACCACTGCTCCCCGGACCTGGAGTTGTCACTGTTAAATGCAGGCCCATATATCTGCCACGGGAGTTTACTGTCATACTGCTAACTGCTGTGTACATACCACCTGATGCTAATGCTAGCTCAGCTATTGGACACTTGTATGACAACATCAACAAACAACAGAGCACGTATCCTGAGGCTGTTTACATCATAGCTGGGGACTACAATCATGCTGATTTAAGGACAGGGGTCCCTAAATTTCATCAGCATGTACAGTGTGCAACCAGGGGAGCAAGAACACTGGATAAGGTGTATACCAACATCGCGGGGTCCAGCACATCACTGGCTACAAGTTTGGCAACCTCTCAGCCACTGAAGGCAACGCCTCGCTGGCAGAGGAGTTAAACCTCTTCTTTGCCCGCTTTGAGGCCGACTTGGTAGCAGCCACATCAGACGCA
>VVAS01071926.1:0-10879 GCA_015103295.1 Ptychochromis oligacanthus
TGTAGAAGCAGTCTGCATGCCTATGTGGTTGCTTTTATACACCTGTGGCCATGGAAGTGATTGGAACACCTGAATTCAATGATTTGGATGGGTGAGGGAATACTTTTGGCAATATAGCTCTAAGCCATCTGTATGTTAATCAAATACAGCAGATGAAATGGATGACCTCTGTGTTCTGCCTCACAGTTGCACATTGAAAAATAAAATCACTGTAACCTGAGCACAATTTGAACTTAACTGTAGGCAATACAAAAAAGCTCAACAGGGACCCAGATGATCTCTGGAAAGCAGAAAACATTGGCCTCTATTTGAAACAAAGGATTTACATCCAGAGAATGTCCTGAAGCATGACAGAGAGATATTGTACTGTGTATTTATGATAGGGAATCAAAGTGTGTGTATAGGCCCTGAGGAAAAGATTACACCATAAAAATTCAAACAAATCATTTCCATACAGTTACATAGTGTGGTGCAAAAACAAAGAAATGTATAAAATTGAAGCAAATTTTTTATCTTTGATGTATTTGCTTTACATTGAATGTTATGTTCTCTTACAGAATATTGACAGAGGCATAAAATTAAGGACAAAATGCATGTCTAGTAAGGCGATATATGATTTAAGTGCACCATCACAGGTTGAAAGGTAATTTTTGGCATATCAGTCAGCATTTTAAACTTGTTAAACTCTTCATCTCCCGTTCGACCTTGTGTCCACACTTACCATAGGCAATATAAAAAACTGACATTTGCTATGTTTTGTGACGATTGCGATACTTTTATAAAAATGCAACATTTGTCTCTGAAAGCATAATAATTTAAGAAAACATCCAGAAAATGGAACCACTTCCACTGACACTGTAAATCAAAGCTGCACAGCATTATATCTGCAATGTCTGTAGCATAATGCCCACCAAAGCCAACGATGATATAATAACAATAATACACAAAGCAGCTACATGCACAGGCTGTTATGAAAGCCAGATTTACAAAATGGAGTGTCCTCCACTGAGTGTAGCACCCATATTTCCCACAGCCCCGATTCTTACTATTTTAATAAGGGAAGGGATTTGATTTTCACTAGAGACCAGTATATCCACCTAGATGTGTCATCATTTCAAGTAGACACTGATGCGTGGCCATTCTACTTTGATGGTTTTGCCAGGGATTTAAAGTGGAGCAAGCAAAGTGAAAGCAGTTCAGCATGTTCCTGCATTTATCGTTGGAGGTGCAATTACTGGCCATTTAAAATATGGGGCACCGTTTGGCAGCCCTTGACAGTGGTGTTAATCCTGCCCATACCACTAACTGACTATTCGTTAGTTAGTTTCTTAATTGAAAATTGGACCATTTTTCAATTAAGAAACTCCAGTTTCCTTCAGGATGTCAGACAAATCAGTTGATTTGGTGAAGTGGACAGGTCCAGCCCCAGGCAAGGATCAAGGAACGTACCTCACCTGTTATGCTGGAGTCACACTAAGAAAAACAGTGGTTGGAGACAGCAGCACGACCAAAATGATTGTGACTGTCTGAAATTAACTTATGATCTCACTGCCTTTGAAATGGTTGCTTCGAAAATGGGGACCAGATCCCTGACCCCTTGCAGTCAGTTGCTGTCTTCAAAGCAACTTTGGTGCATCAAGACAGCGATAAAATGGCAATAACATGGAGTCACTCTGCTATCAGTTTACAATCAATCATCAGATTTGTCAGTTTCCAAATCCGTTGCCCTCTACCTACAAAGAAATTCACATTAAATAGAAATTTAGATTAACTACTTACATTCAGAATCAAGTCAGAACCTAATAGATTTGAAACAGAAAATCAGAAGTTCCTCCACAAATAGTAACGTAGTTGCTGCAGGACAGCGATTTAACTGCAAAATGACATAGGCGCAACCTTTCTTATATATAGAAATATAACCAGAATACAAGCAGTTGGCAACCAGTTGAGTTGAGTACCCTATTGCAAAGAGATGCATTGCAGACGAGTTGCACTCATCAGCGCATACTGACTCAGATTGCAACATGTTGGCAATCTGCCTGTGTTTATAAATTAGACAACAATTATTTGCAAACCTTTGCCAATCTGTCTCAGAGTGACTGCAGTCAGTCTGAGTCAGATTGCAATTGTTTCCGCAACTGTTTGCAGTCCAACAGAGCAGCTGCTTTGGGAAAATGGTCACCCAGAGGTTGAGGGTGTTGCACGCTAAACCTCAGGGTGCCAGTTGATCGCTGCAACGACTTGCAATCAGTCACCAAATGTAAAAAAAATTCTTTGTAATTACCGGGCAACCATAGATTTTTCTAAGTTCCAAGGAGGTTGCCGTCCTACTTTTACTCTAGTGTGACTGAGCCATGGCTGCCTGTGACATTCACGATCAAAAAACTGATTTGTATATATTTAATTTACAAGTTTAAAATCAGTAATTTTTTTTTGCTTTTTAGCCTTTATTTTGATTAGACAGTGGAGAGAAGACAGGAAAGCTGGGAGAAAGAGCAGGGGGAAGACAAGCCCCAATGGCCTCAGGGCAGATTCAAACCTGGGCCCCTGCATTAGCCTTATGGCATATGGGTTACCTGCTCAACCCAGTGACCTAAACCGGCGCCCCAAAATCAGTGTGTTTTTTAACTTGATTTGCCAGCCTTCAGTTCCTAGACATGATGTTTGTAACTGCAAAATCTGGTAAAATCTTGCGATCCTTTGAGTTTTCCTTCAGTAACACCACAGTGTTCACATTCGTGGTTTTGATGGAAATATACCCGACTGCTTTGAAACTTGGTTGAGATATTCTCGGTGAACTGTTTGTTGATACCTTCACTTTTCATTTAGGATGACCATCAGATAAAAAGTTCAATCTGTCCAACGCTTTCGTTTATGACCAAACACAAAAACTACCTTCCCATCAGCATTAGCCATACTTTGCATTTAGTGCAGTTAACAAATCTCTGCACGGCTGGAGTGACAGTTTATTACACTAGTTAGACTGCTGACCTTTGTGTACCATTTAGCTTCATATGGAATAGCAGCAGAAGTCTGTAATTTGTATTGTTCATTAAGAAAATACACACCACTTGTTCAAGGTGATCAAAAAACAAAACAAAACAAGGGTATAGCAACACGCATTTTAGTAATGAAGTTTTGTTGAAACAAGTTTCATTTTTATTTTCTGCTTTCTGTGGAGTCCACTGTTTTCCCTTTTCTTCTGCTAATTGATATTGGCAGTTTGTTAGCATTCTTAAATTAATATAACAATGAGAGCACCACACGTATTTTACTGTTATTGCAGTAGCTTTGGGTGGACATAAAAGTTAAACAGTTTGTTTGCATTGTTAAATTAATGTGTCCATCTCATTCCCTCTGGTTTAAATACACAAACACAATAAAATACAGGCGTTAGCCATTCACTGAGTGCTCGTCTTGAATCAATTTGGTGTAGTATATACAAATACTGTTTGTGAGTGTGAGAAAGTATATAGTCTAGGTAACAGCCATAGTGCGAAAAAGGAAAGATAGTGTTCATATATCTACCGCAGCATCTTTGCTAAAGTCCCTCCTCTCTTTCCATTTTCCCTCTTATTTGTTTCATATTCTACTCACACAAATTTCAGATGGGCAAAGTAATAGAACTTTCATTCAGCTTTGGAGCTGCAGTCTCCTCTGCACAATCTAACGGTGTCGAAGCTAAGAAGTCATTCTGCAATTTACCTGCCTGGATTTATTTTTAACTTTTAAAGAAAGGGAAAAGAAGCAAATACTGGTACAACTTTGACACAACAACACCATATGTATCATGCTTATCAAAATTAAACAAAATTACTAACAAGTTCCGATGCTTTAGATGTTGAGGTTAAAGATAGGATTAGCCACCTTATAGCCTCCAACAGACCGGTTTTGTGGACAATAGCCTCAGGCTGGATGCAAAAGGCAGACCCTGAACTTCTACGTCCCAAAACCCTGTTTCGACTGGCCAAAACAGTGTCAGCATGGCCTATTGTAACCATCCTAATCTGACCATTAGCCAATTAGGAAGTGACGGGCAGCTGTAATGCCCTTGCATTAGAGGGATGGATTAGTTTCCCATTCAGGAGCTGCCTGCTGCCTGTGGGCAAATGGACTGATGGAGGACAGTGAAATGCTGCACCACACCACTGAAAGCTGCTTTCAGTGCACTTTGCCTTCATAGACAGCAAACATAGCAATGTGCTTATTCACTGTTTTCAATGATGATAAAGAGCAGGGTCTTAATAAACTGTGATTACATATCATTTAGGTGGTAATAAAGTCTATTGAGCTAGGAGTGCAAAGGATGCTGCTGTTTTCACACTGAAAGTTAATACTGCTGCTTTGCAATCTAATCATACTGAAGGTTTTGGTTCGCTGGCAAAGCGCAGATACAAAACCTCACTCTTGGTTCCTGACCAAAGATACGTAATTTTTTTGTCCTATAGCCCCCTTAACGAGATTTTAGGTTTATTCGAGTTCAGTCAAGCTCAGTGAGAAAGACTGTGTGTTGCTCCCCTGCTTATTGACAGCCAGTAATGTGGAATAGATTGGAGAAAGCCAGGCACTGAACCACACTCCCCTGCCTGTTGGCCCTCTGCCGCCCTCCCCTGAATTCCATTAATAGCTCTGCCCTCCAGGAGGTGCTAGGTGGACCGCCTGTAATGCAGCCAGAGATATTAATGACTGCATCCTTCCCCTTAGGAGAGAGGAGAGGAAGGGAGAAAGAGCTGATAAAGAGATAAAGAGGTGGGTAAAGGGGGGATTAACAGGGAGAATAATTATGCATGGCATTGTTTTATATGTTAAAGGTAGTTCTGCAACACATTCACAAGCATTCCTTAAATAAATGTTTTAAATAGAAATTTTAATGGACGTTAAAGAGACAAACCAGCAGAAGGGGAGACATTGAAGGAGATATACTCACTTCTTTTTTATTTGTATTTTGTCTGACTAGACAGTCACTTGGGTTTTTATCTATGCAAAACATTTTGCATGATATTTACTCTGCATTTCTTACTGTATGTCAACTCACAGTAGCCAATGCACGCTGCCTAACAAATACATCAATAATACTCTGTCTGTTAAACCAAAAAAACCTCTCGGTGGGCATTTTCCAAACTGCTCACACATCCAAAAAGAGCACTTCCCTCTGAATCCTGTTGTAAGAAAGGGACATTCATATATAGATGCTCCAAATACTGTTTTAAAGGTGCAAAGATGCCAATAATTATATAATCACAGAGACACAGTTGCTGCAAGCTCATGTGTGAAGATCAAGGAGCACTGCTTGAAATCTAATTTATTCAATCACATGTCAGTGTGAAGTTGGGAGCAGAAGCCTGAAAATCCTACCAAAACTACTGAAGTTGGGATAGGTCGCAGCATCTGATATTGCGGTAACCTGTCAAAATGTGACAAGATTTCCCTGTAGATGGGATGAAAATGTATTAATGCAGTTAACTGATGTGGCACATAAGCAGAAATGTGAACAGTAATTTTTTTTTTACTTTTTATGGCATAATGTGTTCAGCAGCTCTGACACCTGTATTACGAGTTTAATAACTTGTATTCGACAATGATCCCAAGCACACCAGCAAATCTACAACAGAATGGCTGAAAAAGAAAAGAATCAAGGTGTTGCAATTTCCCAGTCACAGTCCAGACCTCAACCTGATTTAAATGCTGTGGTGGAACCTTAAGAGAGCTCTGCATAAACGAAAGCTTGCAAATCTCAATGAACTGAAGCAATGTTGTAAAGAAGAGTGGGCCAAAATCCATCCACAACAATGTGAGAGACAGATAAAGTCATACAGAAAACGATTACTACAAGTTATTGCTGCTGAAGGTGGTTCTACAAGCTATTCGATCATGGTATGTACTTAGTTTTTCACAGGACTGCATATCACCCTTGGTTTATATATTGCCCAATATGTGCCCATATTATATTTTAATAAAGCATAGTGCAGAAGAATATACTTGTGGTAAATAAGAAATAGTGTCTTTAGAGTGCTAACTATACTCGGCAGCACATGTAGCAGAGTAGCATCACAGCTGAGCAGATAAGTAAACCTATGACTAACTATTTTAAAAACTACACTGCCCAGACCAGTGACCCAATCATTTTTCTTTTTATTTTAATTCTAGCACACCCTATTTATATGTAAATATAAAAAAAATATCTGCCAGTACATTCGTATCTGACTTTTTTGCTCCCTGAAAATCATTATGACCATCAGACCCAGCATCAGTTGTGCTTTTAGTCAAATATCCTGATTAAAGTCTTTGTTTGCCGCATCTTCATTTGTGTCTGTGTCTGAAATTACTCCCCATTTACAATACCGTCAACCATTTTATGAGAGTGTCCATGTGATTGGATTCAACCCTATTTGGAGCTGAAATGATTAATAAATGAGTGGAAAATCCATCTGCAAGCCAAAATGTTGCACTCTGATTAATGTAATGATCTGATTTTATATATTAGTAAATTGGACATATTTAAATTCTGGGCTACAGGTTGAGCTAAACAGAGAGTTGAATGGAGTCACCATGGCCTTTAGAATATTAAAATTGACAATTCTTGCTATTTTCTAATATTTTTTTGATCCAAACAATTAACAGGTAAGTTAAAAAATTTTCATTACATTAGTCCATAGTGAAAGTAGTAGTTACTCCTACCACCAACGCATGCAGATAATGACATAGAGAACACCCTACATATCCCTGTGAGCAGTTAATAATGACAGCTCCATCCCATTCTCCTGATACTGTGTAAATACCAAGTCCCCACCTTAGTGCAAATGTTACTTAATGCACGGCAGTCACACACTTAAATGAGTGATAAACTACTAATGACAGTGATAGATCATCTTGTCATTTAAAACGCCTCTTGGTATTGATTAAGTGCTGTGACAAACACATTTAGGACAAGACATGGTTGTGAATTCCCAAAGTTGGCAGCAACAAGCAAAAATCATGACATTCAGGATGTAACTCATATGCAAGGATTCATAAGTCTATCCCACAAATGTTATACAGTATGCAGAAAAGATAAATATACAAAGTATAAAAACAACCTACCCCTACACAGGGATGTCATCATGAAGTCTTTTATCATTGAGAGTTGAGCAAGCTCTTCTATTCTTTTTTCTGTCTCTCTCTTGTGGGGAGATGTGAGTGGATTCTTTCATTGTATATCAAGCTTACTCTAAGTCTTCACGCTCCTCCATCGGCTAAGAGAGATCTCCTTTGGTCTTGCTCAGCATCTCAACTTCCATGAAGATCAAAGCCATTGTGTTTGGATGGGGTGCAAAGTTGAAATGAAGAAGAATAAAAGAAGTAAAAAAAAAAAAAAATCACCCTTATAATTATTCAGACCTGCGGAGGAGACCCTTGACAGACAGCAGCTGAGCGAGCGTTGATGCCAGCAAACTTTAATCTAGAGAGATGCCCCCCAAAAATATCATAGAAAACACAAGAAGGCCGTTTCATTTTCTCTGCAGCTACTCCAATATCTCTCAGAATCCAGCGAGGACGGCTGCATCGCAGCTCACATTCACACACACAGTGGACAATGAGCAGGTATAAAGAGAGGGGGAAAAGAACAGGAAGAAAAAAAGAGGGCATAGATACAGAGATTAAGGGAAAGCTGATGTCATCCATTTGGATAGATGGCCCCAGGGCGGTTGTTTTTCAGGGTGTGCATGTGCAGTGATCAGGGATGTGAACGTGCCGTTTTGTCAGGCTAATCCCCCCCCGCACAAACACACACACACACACACACACACCACTCTGGCTCGAGCACATTTCCATCCAATGACACAATCCTGTTTGTCAGGATGGACCACATTGTTTTGATTAATTTATAACGCCCTGCCACGACTGCTTAGCCCTAAGTCTCAGACACGCCGTTCTATCAGAACAACAGCCCCAAAATGTTTTCAATCAACCTCCATTTTAACGCTGCTTGCTATCCAACACCATCAACTGTCACAATCCTCTAGTGTCAACAGCTGCAACATCAGGGGACCCAACTCGAGCGTTTCCAGTAACCTCTTTGGATAGGGTGAGGGATTTGAGCCAGTGGCTCTGTGTGTCACAGAGGGTGGAATAATCATTACACTCCATATGGTGGTAATCATCTCATACGGAGACCTCTTGACCCTTTAATACTGGAGGCTAAGCTGTCTCACCCTGCCATCACCTCTGCCCCTTCCCTGCTATTGGACCTACAGCGGCTCAGCTTGTGAGAGCGAGATGTGGAGAAGCCTAACCACTTCAGTCAAAGCTACAGGAGCTCACGATTACAAGTGCAGGAAGTTGAAATTATGCCCACGTTTTCCCCTGACACATGCAAGCTTCCCCTAAATTGTTTAGTCCCCACAGGCTTTTGTTTTGCTCACAGCCTCATGTACTAGAAAGAAATGGCGGGTATTTTCAGAAAGACAGAAAGGCTGTCAGTTGTAGACTGTCAGTCTGACTGCCACAATGTGTGGTCTGAATCATTCAGACATTGTGTTCATTTTTAGTTGATTCATTTGTCTGCCATTTTTCTGGAAGTACCTCATGGATGGATCCTCGACTCAAAGCTGAATAAATTGTATGTATAAAGTGATAAAAATAAAAACTCTTCACCTGGTGTTTGAGCCTGGTCTCATTTCCAGCTCCTCACATACAGACGATCTGTCAGGACTTCTCAGAGTCAGATTTTAATGCACTGGACAGTCTTAGCATAATTTTTTGATGTCTTCACAGGTATAATTTCATCAGAACTTTGATCTTTCACAAGACCCAACCAGTGAAAACAAAACAAAATGAGAAAAGGAAAAAAATAAAAATAAAAAAAATCCACTCATGATACAAACCGCAGCCTCTTTATTGACACGCTTGTGATTTACGCCACTGCCACCACTCCTGCAGTCTTATGAACACTTTTGCCGCTTTCAGACACAGCTGTCCAATGCAACACGAGATTCATGGAAAAAAGACAACTTATGCAAATCTGTGAGACATCACTGCTGCTGTGACAAAACAGTGGTATTTGTTGCCCTAAGGAATGATAAAAGACTGGTTTGCTTCCATGTTGAGAAGCCCACTGTATATGCACATTAATGTCTCCCCCTCTGGCACATCATATAGGCTACTGCTTAGCCCACAGATTTCGCATTGTGACGATGTCACGAAAATAAAAGATTATTAGGTGCTGGAGAGTTTTTACAAATATGAAACCTTCATAGACTGAAAGTTCATAATATAGAGTTAAATCTGAACTAGTTAGCAGATAAAGGTGTCTTGTTAACAGTTTTTTCTTTTCTTTTTTTTTTATCATTTCTGCTTGTTGCAATCACATGAGTGACCACTAAGACACATAAGCAGCAATGCTAAATGAAGTCCACCTATTGTAAGTAGCTATCTATTATTAATACCACCTACAGCTCTGGTGGAACATAATAATCAGCAGAAACAGTCCTACTTAAAAATATTTGTAAGTCCTAGCTACAAAATGATTTTGTGGGAAAAATTTCTTTAAACTTCAATGCCATCTTTCTGGCTGTCTTCCCAGAAGAGATGGCAGTGACCACACACCACCCACATGTGATCCTCTTACCTTGGTGTACAAAAACCATCTTGGTAGTTGAGGTCACTGTGGCCCGGGAGGACAGGCTATCCATTTCTCACAAACTGAAGTAAGGGCGGCAGCGGCTCAGGAAGTAGAGTGGGTCGTCCAATAACCGGAGGGTTGGCGGTTCGAATGCCACTTCATGCCAGTCATTCTGCCGTTGTGTCCTTAGGCAAGACACTTTACCCACCTTGCCTCCAGTGCCCCCAACACTGGTGTATGAATGTGAATGAATGTTTGGTGGTGGTCAGAGAGGCCGTAGGCACGGATTGGCAGCCATGTTTCCGCCAGTCTGCCCCAGAGCAGCTGTGGCTACAGTTGTAGCTCACCACCACCAGTGTGTGAATGTGGAATGAATGAATAATGGATTTAATGTAAAGCGCTTTGGGTGTCTTGAAAAGTGCTACATAAAATCTAATCCATTATAAGTCAAGTACTAAGATCTGGTCGATGAGGCCATTGCCAAAGGATGGCGTGCAGCCTCATTCTCATCGAAGTTGGCTGCTGTGGTTTCCCGGCAACATCAGTACCCTATTTCTTTCAAAAGATCAACTTGGAACCCAAAGAACTGAAGAAAGTTGGGGAGATTTTCTCTCTGATATTGTAGGTTCTTTATCCGACAATATAAAGTGCCTTGAGGCGACTGATGTTGCGATTTGGCGCTATGTAAATAAAATAAAATTGAATTGCATTAAACTGTTGCAAAACGCTGGTAACCCTGAGATACCTGCTGAAGATGTGGAAGGGTTCCCAATAAAGTGAGCATTCATTCCACCTCACCACCGGACTATCAGGAACAGGACCGTTTGTCTAGTTGCTTCAGCTTGCAGCAAAGTATCTTCGATGGTTAAAAGTGACTCTAGTCTGAGACATGTGATTCTAACCAGTAGCAAAAGTTAGCAAAAACACCCAAATTCTGTTATATGAATTTTCTCCAGCATTGCAATTATTCTGTGACAGTGAAGAGCACCTCACACTGTGAAAAATATTGGTGCAGAAACCTTCCAGAGCTGGAAGTATTGTTCGTACAATCTTTGCTGACACACTGAAATCTTTTTTTTTTTTTTTTTTTTTATTTTAAAGGTTTTTTTTTTTTTTTTTTTTTTTTTAACCCTCAACTAAAATCTCTAAAATCCAAAGTTATCTACAGTATTGTTAAAATATCCAAGCTAATACAAATCCATGAATAATGAATAGTAATTTCCACCCCCTGCCTTCCCCTTATTCATTAATTCTGTCTTCCTTCCTTTTATTTTCTCA
>VVAS01071930.1:1930-13221 GCA_015103295.1 Ptychochromis oligacanthus
GCTCCCATCTCCTTTTACTCGTGAACAAGACCCCGAGATACTTAAACTCCTCCACTTGGGGCAGCAACTCGTCCCTGACCCGGAGTTGGCACTCCACCTTTTTCCAGCTGAGGACCATGGCCCCAGACTTGGAGGTGCTAATTCTCATTCCTGCCGCTTCACACTCAGCCACGAACAGCTCCAGTGTGAGCTGGAGGCCACCACCTGATGAAGCCAACAGAACCACATCATCTGCAAAAAGCAGAGATGGGATTTTGAGGACACCAAAGTGGAAGCCCTCCGCCACTTGGCTCCGCCTAGAAATTCTGTCCATAAAAATTATGAACAGAATTGTGACAAAGGGCAGCCCTGGCGAAGTCCAACACCCACCGGGAACAAGTCCGACTTATTGCCAGTAATGCAGAGTAAGCTCCTGCAACGGTTGTACAGGGACCGAATAGCCTGTAGCAACAGGCCAGACACCCCATACTCCCGAAGCACCTCCCACAGGATGCCCCGAGGGACGCGGTCGAATGGCTTCTCCAAGTTCACAAAACACATGTAGACTGGTTGGGCAAACTCCCACATTCACTTGAATATCCTTGAGAGGATAAAGAGCTGGTCCAGCGTTCCACGACCAAGACAAAAACCGCATTATTCCTCCTGAATCTGAGGTTCGACTAACGGATGAACCTTCCCAGGGTAGTGTAGTGTGATCCCCCTATAGTTGGAGCACACCCCCAGTCCCCCTTCTTGAAGAAGAGAACCACCACCCCAGTACTCTGAACTGTCGTTTGGCGCGTAAGCACAAATGACAGTCAGGACCCGTTCCCTGACCTGTTCTCCACTGGGGGAAAAAGCCCAACATACAGGCAGCAAACCGAGGGGATACAAGAATACCCACCCCTGCCTGCCGCCTCTCATCGAAAGCAACTCCAGACTGGAACACAGTCCAGCCCCTCTCCAGGAGACTGGTTCCAGAGCCAGAGCCATGCGTTGAGGTGAGACTGACTATATCTAGCTAGTATCTCTCAACCTCACGCGCTAGCTCTGGCTCCTTCCCCACCAGAGAGGTGACGTTCCATGTCCCAATAGCCAGCCTCGGTAGTCAGGGATCGGGCCGCCAGGGCCTCTGCCCTTGACTGCCGTCCGACACACATTGCATCCGACCCCTACGGCGCCTCCTGCAGGTGGTGAGCCTACAGGAGGGCAGGCCCATGTCTGCTCTTCGAGTTGCGCCCAGCTAAGGCTAAGGCTAAGGCCCGGCCATCAGGTGCTCTCCCTCGAGCTCCCTCCCCAGGCCTGGCTCCAGGGTGGGGACCTGGTAACCCTATCCCGGGCAGGGTAATCTGGTCCCTTGAGTTGTTATCCTTCATAGGGGTCATTAGAATCGCTCTTCGTCTGGCCCCTCACCCAGGACCAATTTGCAGGAAAAACCCCAGACAACATACCCCCTGGGATCACTGGGACACACAAACCCCTCTACCACGGTAAGGTGGCGATTCGCGGAGGGAATTAGAATGTGATAAAATATTAAAATACCCTAAATAAAAAAGACTTAAAACAGCAGAGGTTAAACCTTATTGTCACTTCATCTTCTTTACTGTCACTGTTTGTGAGGAGGAGCTTCCTGAGCCTCCCTACCGCCATTGAGACTCCAACTCAGGGTAGAAGTAGTAAGACCAGAAATGACAGCAAATAATTACTCGGCATGTTTTTTTTCCTGTTTATTTGGCTAAGGCATTTGTGTTTAAAACAAATGGTAAATGGACTGGTTCTTATATAGCGCTTTTCTACTCTGAACACTCAAAGTGCTTTATACTACAAGCCTTGTTCACCCATGCACTTTTTTCTTATATGCAAGTGCCTTCTATCTAACATCACACAAACACTTTTTTCCTGTACGTAAGTGCCTTCTATCTAACATTCACACACATTCACACTCCGATGGATGCATCGGGAGCAACTTGGGGTTCAGTATCTTGCCCAAGGATGCTTTGGCATGCAGACTGGAGCAGCCCGGGATCGAACCACCAACCTTCTGATTAGTAGATGACCTGCTCTACCTTCTGAGCTACAGCCACCCAAACAAAACAAAACAAAAAAGCAGTTAGGTACTATGATGTTTATAATGGTAGTAAAGGTCACCTTTTTATTTTTTTATTATGAGATGGTAACGTAATTATCACAAAATACCTAATCCAATGGAGTTCTGATTATGTTCTTACACAAAGGATCTTCTCCATACTTTGCGGATGGCTGGACTGAGTTCAGCTCCTCTAAAGATTGTCACTGCAAATGATGTTGTCTGCCCCCCATCCCCACCACCCCACATATTTACTGTATGTAAATTGTATGGTAACCATGGTAACACATTTTCTACACTTTAGACAGTCAGAAGCAGTTAAAAATTGAGCCTGTTATGTTTATTTCCTGCTTTATACATTCTGGCAGTTCATTTATTCATTTCATTTGGTAATGATGCAGGACGAACTGTTCAATCACTGTGTAATCTGACCTAATGTGTATTCCTATGGATTTGGTCTGAGAAGTTGGCATGAACCCAAACAGGACCAGGGTGAAAATTTAAACATCAAAGCTGCTTTTTCACAGCTAAGATGAATTGCTCAAACGATATGGATCTTAAAGATTTCTCTCAGACAGACTGAACCAGTAGCAGCACAAACAAGTAGTGGGAGGCTTCATTTAGTGAGCTTATATTATCATCCATAATCATCAGGCTGCAACAAGACCTCAGTTAACAGCAGGAAGCCAATGGGGACGTGAGTAATAAACAGCCTGTTGTTCATGGAGCTATCAGAGAGCTCAACAGCATCATATCAAATCAGCGCTGGACTGTGATGCAACCTTGGCCTGTATTAAGTCACTGCTTGCAACTGCATTATGACACTGTGATAATTGATCAAAACTGCAAAATATAATTTACATAAGCCAAAAATTGCCAAAGATGTAGAAATAAGTGGCAAAAAACACTGGGCTGCAGACATCCACACTGCTATTTCACATCGTGGATGTCTGCAACCTAGGAGCAGTAGTAGCAAAGTATAGTAGACTTATTTTCATATAGTAAACCTTCCCAACATTTCATCAGAGCATACTGTATATGATGAAACTAAAAATAAATAAAAAGGAAACAAGCTGGGAGCCCACAATGCTGTCGGACACTATCTACTTGGAAGATTCTTGCTTGGACTAGTTGATTTTAACCCATTTTATGTTTTATGTCTGTGAATAAAGTTAAATGGTGACCAGACCCTTATTTGTACATCCAAATAATGTTTTTGTTGTAATCATTTAATTAATTCATTTTTGTTTTCCATTAGTAGAAGTATATTTGAAATGTCTATGGTTCACATATCTTTATTGCAGATTGTCATTTACAATTCTTCAATGCAGAACACATGAAACTTTCAGAATAGACACATTCTCACAGAGCAAAATACAGCATATAACCCTCAGCTAAAGGCTGTTTTGTGTGAGTTTTGGGTTTTGGGTAGATCATTTGGCTTGTTTACATAAAAAGTCTGCAAGTAAAACCAACCAACATTGTACACTGGTTGGTCAGACCACAGATCAGTTTTCTGCTTTTCAGTCCATTATCTAAATGAGCTGGGGCCCAGAGAAGACAGTAATGTTTCTGGATTTTGTTTATATTTCGGTTTGAATGGTGGAGATTTAATTTGCATTTGTGGATACAGTAATAAATTGTGTTCACTGACACTGGTTTTCAACATGCAGTGATTCCCACTAAAAAATCCATTTTAAGTTTTAATGCAGTGTCACCCCTGGAGCCCCAAAGATCAGGGCCAGACAATAGCATTTTAGCCTTTCCCCTTGCATACAGAGATTCCTTTGCATTATCTGAATGTTTTAATGGCAGTATGCACTGTAGATGAAATCTACATGTATAGATGGTATTGTTAAATTGTTGACATATTTGTCCATGCAGTCTTTCATAGAGAGGTGAATCCCTCCCTGTGTTTATTTAAAAATTGGGTAAGTAATCACTCGGGTAGTTAAACAACTCCATGGAGGCAGGGCCCCTGGGGTGAAAAATGTTCAACCTGAGTTCCTAAGGGCTCTGGATGTTATTGGGGCTGTCTTGGTTGACACACTTCTGCAACATTATATGGAGGTCTGTGGTGGTAATTCTGGATCGGCAGACTGGGGTGGTGTTCCCGGTTTTAAGAAGGGGGACTTTGGAGGATGTGCTCCAGCTTCAGGGGATCACACTTCTCAGGCTCCATGGTAAGGTGTATGCCAGGGTACTGGAGAGGAGAGTCTGTCAGTTAGTGGAACCTTGCATTCTAGAGGAATAATACAGTTTTTGTCCAAGTCATTGAACACTGGATTGAACACTTACCCTATAGAAGATACTCAAATGTGCATGGTAGTCTGCCCAACTAACATCTGTTTTGTGGGCTGAGATGGCATGTGACGGGGTGTCCTGAGGGGGATGATTTGGGAGTATGGGTATTGGGCCCACTGGTACAAGCTATTCAGTCCCTGTACAACCGTAGTGAGAGTGTTGTTGGCATTCCTGGCAGCAAGAGAGACCCGTTCCCAGTGGGACTTCAACTCTGCCAGGACTGCCCTTTGTCACCCTTCAGTTCATAACTTTTATGGACAAAGTTTCTAGCCATAGCCAAGTGGTGGAGGGTTTCCAGTTTGGTGGCCTCAGGATCAAATCTGCTTTTGCTTTTGTTTTTATGGCTTCATCAATGCCGATGTGCTGCTGCAGTTTGCAGTGTGAAGCAGCGGGAATGAAAATTAATACTTTGAAGTCTGAGGCCGTGGTTCTCAGCCAGAAAAGGGTGGAGTGCCCCCTCTGGTTTGGGGAAGAATTGCTGCCCCGAGTGGAGGACTTTAAGTATCTCGAGGTCTTGTTCGTGAGTGAGAGTAGAGTGGAGTGGGAGATTGACAGACGGATTGTTGCAGCATCTGCAGTGATGGAACATTTTAGGGACTTTACCGTAACACATAAAGCACTATGAGACGACTGTTGTTGTGATTTGGCACTGTATAAATACAGTTGAATTGATTTAAATTGAATTGAATTGAAATTGATGCAGAAGCTGTACTGATCTATTGCGGTGAAGAGAGAGCTGAGTGTGAAAGCAAAGCTGTTGATCTACCAGTCAATCTATTTTACTACCCTTACCTATGGCCACGAGCTGTGGATAGTGACTGAAAGAATAAAATCATGGATAGCGGCAGAAATGAGCTTCCACAATAGAGTGTCTGGGATCAGCCTTAGAGATAGGGTGAGGAATTTGGTCATTCAGGAGGGGCTCAGAGTAGAGCCGCTACACCTCCAAGTCAAAAACGGCCAGTTGAGGTGGTTTGGGCATCTGACAGCGTTGCCTCCGGTGCACCTCCTAGATGAGGTGTTTCGGGCATGTCCTACTGGGAAGAGATCTCAGGGTGATGATATCTCACTGCTGACTTGGGAATGCCTCAGTGTCCCCCTGGAAGAGCTGGAGGAGGTTTTCAGGGAGAGGTGGGTCTGACTGTCTATGCTTAGACTGCTGACCTGGATCTGGATAAGTGGAAGAAGATGGATGGATGGATTTAATCATGTTTTTTTTTTCCAAGAAGATGAGCATTTGGATATTGTGCAGCTTTTGTTGGAGTGCTGCTGGCTGACTTGTCCAACTGAAGAAAATAAAGTTTTAAATACATATAGGAACCATCAAAAAATAAACCTTGACTTGTCAGTTGTAACTTTGTCATTACTGAATTACATTAGTTAAGTTCTCATCACATCTTTTCCTCTCTGATGTTACATGAAAAACGTGTGCATCCCAGGGTTAAGTCAGTAATTGCAGCACACAGGTATCAAGTCCTTCAAAGGAATAGAGCAATTTGGAACTTCTTCTGAATCGTAGTAGATTGTTGATTACCTCTCTAATCATCCCTCAGTTGTTCTTCCATCTTATTACAATCTCTGTACAGTGGTTGTAGAAATAAATCCACAAATGAAATAAATAAATAACCAAATGAACAGGGGGTAAATCTTTCTAAGTGTAGGTTTTAAGAAAGACTAAAGACTTAATTATTCCAACAATAACATCTCTTTCTGTCACATGGAGGCGTTTCAGTAGAGTTGTCTGATTACAAGGAATAACAAAGTGAGAACAAGAGAGGCGGATTTGGCTGCTTGCTAACATACTTGGCTTCAAACTCACACTTCACTGTCATGCTCTGTGTGTGTGTGTGTGGTGAAGATATTCCAGAACAAAAATGAAAAAGGAACAGTGATTTGTTTAACATGTGAGTAATATAGAGGCATTACTGTACAAGCCTCTATATTGTCTTCGGTTTTCCCTTTGTCATTATTCTCCCTCTTTTTCCTTCCATTCCTTCCATTCACTCAGTCTTCTGTATTCTTGTTACTGTTATCAGATTTGTTTCCTACTAACAGCCCAATTTCCTCTTGTCAGTATGAAATTTGCCACAAGTATTTCATGAAATTACTGAGCCATTTTATTTCTTACTATGCAGTTGTGTGTCTGTATTTTAAACATCCATTTATTCTTCCAACAGGAACCTGGATTTTCAGTCTTGACTAGTTTAGCCCTATACTGTTATAATATTTTTACACTCATAAAGGACCTTTTTTTTTAAGTAGCAGAATGAGATATGGTTCCTTTTTTTGCCCCCGAGATATTCATGTCAAACACTAGCACCTACAGTACATTGCCCACAACACAGGCTGCCAACATTTTGGGGCCATGAGGCGACTTTTGTTCTGAATTGGTGCTAAATAAATAAAATGCAATAAAATAGAATTAATTCAGGGGTTGTAATATGTTTAGCCAGGAGTATGTACCCTGCAGCCTTTTGTACTTTTTTTGACTCCTTCTGATGGATTAAAAAGTTGAACTGAGCCTTCATTAGATACATAATTTAAATCCTAAGAAGATATTTCATGACACACAGTGATATATTTTCTGACATTTTTTCACATGACACATTTTCTCTAATATTGTGGGATTTTTGATGAAGTGACACGTTTCCTTGTCCTACTTGTTTAAAGGTGTTCTTATGAATAAATCAAATAAAACTCCTTTCTGAAGTTTTTTCCCCCCTTTCCTACCCATTTAACAAATACAGCCATTCTATGAAAGGCCTTCTCTTTGTCTAAAGACATGAGGGTGTATCTGAAGTTTATTAAAATTTATAATATTTACTAACCTCCTAACAAAGCCATTATATATGGCAATCATAGCCAGAGACACTGCACAAGAGGTCAAGAAGTGCCATTTTTACATGATGTCTGTCATTTTTACATTTTTGTTGGTGTCTGCATTAACCACAGTGTCATAAACTCTCCCTCTATGTACAAATCCATTGAATTGAATTGAATTGAATCTCTGTTTTGAACTTTGGAGATTGCCAGGTTAGCTGTTTTTCCCAGTCTTATTGCAAAGCTAGGCTAACAATGTCCTGCAGTGTTGAGCACTGAACAAGCTTATGTTTCTGGTAAGTGCTTCTTTTTGCAACAGGAGTGTCGTAACACACAGCAAAGGTTTTTATTTTCATGTGTGCATGAAAAAGAACTGAGCGGAACAGCTCATTCAAAGACATGGAAGAAATGAATGTGAATAAGTTCACTTTTTAGGGACTGTCAACTTGGCTCAAAATTCAAAACTGTGAACTATGAATTTTTCAGAGGAACGTGATCTAGCACTTGTAAAGTGTGGACAGATAATGTCCAGACTTCAGGTTTGTAATGATGCACAGACATGAGATTGCTGTTGATATTCTGATCTCACTCAGAAAAAAAGCATATTGAGATCCAGTCAGTTGATGACAATCATCTACCGGCTTTATAAAAATCTCTGTTGACAAATCTAAACTGCTGAAAGCTTTGAATGTAATTTTTCCCTGCCTGTGTTTGCATCTTTATTCCCTTTCTAGCCTCGTCCTTCCTGAAGCAGGCGTTTGAAGGGGAGTATCCCAAACTGCTGCGACTCTACAATGACTTGTGGCGGCGGCTGCAGCAGTACAGTGCCAGTCTGCAGGGGGCGTTAACCAGCAGCAGTGGGATGGACGCGTCTCTGGACATCACCGCAACAGAGACAGACAACCAGGACCTCTTTACACACGGGAAACAGGACTACAAGTGAGCCCACTCAAATAGAGCAACACAATCAGTCACTTCAGAGTGTGATCTCGCCAACGGCTTATTTTGTTTAGTGTGAACCAAGGGGGGGGGAAGGGTTACTTCATAGCATATTTGGGTTTTGCTTGTTTTGAGTCACACTTTATTTAAAAGTTCAGGTAGAAATTAACTCAGGCAGAGTTTTTGTCTCCTGTGAGCCTGACAGCAACATATTTGGAGATTTGATAGATCCACAAGGATTAATCCGACCTTGACAGAAGACCAAATTAAATATGCTTGACCTGGCCCAAAAGAGGCTACAGTTGTTTAATTTTTATAATTTTTGCCAATAAAAAGTTGGTGATGTTTTCATCACTGAGACCAAAGTGACATGTTTATATCTTATAAGTATTTTAAGTCACATCCTTATGTATGGTTACCATGGTTACATGTGTTTTTCTCTGTGTCCATATTCCTCTGCTTTACGAATACAATACAATACAAAACACAGACTGTATTCAGTAAATCCTGTTAAAGTTTTCATTTCCAAACTGTAAACCAGTCTCTGCTCACCGAGCATTAGCATTAGCATTAGTAAAGCTACTGAAAAGCTCATGAAGAGGAGGATTCCCTCCTTTGTTTACTAAAGTCCAGTTTCCTGTCTGGTTTAACATGGGGAACATGAGTACAGTGATATTTCTTTACTTAACATCTAGAGATCAGTTTAGAAAGAAAGCCGTTAATGTAAATCTTCATCCTGATCACCTTTTCATATTTCCTTAGCTCATCTTTTTCAGAGTTTCTCTCAACTGTTTTGTTGCTTTCGCTTGACTAATTCTCATTTTGAATTAATGAGCTTAGTTCATGTGTTTTCTACAAGAACTGCTTCTGACAGACACATGTGTCACTAAATATAAGATTGAAGAGGTTCAGAAGGCTGGTGGAAAAAAGAATTTACATAAGTTGTTAGTTCATTCATCAGTTTTTCTTTAACATGATCATTTAGTTTTCATTAGTTGAAGAAACATGTAAGATTTAATACACAAGATTAATTTAAGATATATAAGATTTTGTTATAGTTTTGCTTTGTATTCAGTTTGTATGGTTTTTCTGATATAGAATTGAATTTACAGACAAAAATTACACTGCATTTACAGCGTTCTCCATAGCAAGAGACTATTATTAAAGTTTTCTTATAGCAGCTCTAAAAAATCTCACAACAGACCTATTTCAGAGCAGCAGACATGAAGTAATCAATGCAGGTGTTACATGAAGTAAGTTTCTGTACCTAAATAGAACAGAGCCTTCATTATTCTCATTAGTAATACCCTTGTATTTCATGTCCAAATAGCTGCTGTGACAAGGTTCTAGTAGCCTAGCATCCAGCTGCTTTCTTCTAATAAGCTCATATTGCAATCTGTCATATTTTTGTGAATTACTGTTACCAGGCCTGCACACCTGTCAGTGATCAGGATTACCTGCTACATAAATAGGTTTAGAGTTTTCTACAGTTTCTGTTTCCTGACTTCTGATGTCACAATGAGTACTACATACAAAGCACTCTGTCCTAAGAACCTAATAAAACAACTCCATTATTAAAAACCCTTTAAAGGGTAAAAATGATGGAAAATGTAGGAAATTCATTAAATCCATTTCAATCTGAAGTTCCTTTAGATTTATATACTGTAGCACCAAATTACAGCAGACATCATAGGATACTTTAAAGAGTAAGGGCAAGAGAGAGAAACCTCCAAAATTTCCTTTGAGCAACACTCGACAACAGGAAGAAACATCTGGCGATGCCGGGCTCAGGGAGGGTGGCCATCTGCCTCCACTGGTTGGTTTGAGGGAAGAGAGAAGAGCTTTAAGAAACAACAAGCAAAACACTGGGCTGGTTAGTGAAGTCAACCTTAGATGAGAAACATGGAGTTTGAGAGCTGGAGAAAACCTGCAGAAAATAACAGAGGCTAAACTATACGGGAGAGAGGACACAAACACAATGACATTCAATGCAGGAATACAAAAAGATGACAAGAAACATGACATGAGAGTGGAGGGGAGCTGTTCAGTGCATCATGGGAATGTGAAAAGGACTCAAAATTCATGATCTGCTTTCAAATATGATGTAAAGAAAACAAAAGTGTACAAGTACTATACAGTATATTTCAGTTATGCAACACTACACTTTAACCCTTTTGTCCTCATTTTTTTTCAGTGTGATCTGTTTTGTTAAGAGGGTATTGCTTTGTGGGTTGGAGATGGGGAGGGATGCACTCCCCCAGGTTCACTTATTAAATATGTCAGACAGCCATTACATTCAGTCATGTTTCTTAGTCATAAACATTACAAAGTTGTAATCTTTTTCAAAAGCTTCTAGAACAATTTCATTTTTGATTGTTGGTTTAATAACACTTGTATGCGAATGGTTCTCAGTATCAGAAGATGGGTAAGCACAGATGGGACAGTATATGATAAGAAGGTTGAAGAGAGAACAGTGAAATGAAGATGTGTGGGTACACAGAGCAGCCAAAGGTTGACTGAGGAGCAAAGGAATCATGTTACAGGTGGACTGACAGGGGACGAAGACATGACAGACACAAACTCCTCTCTTGCATGTGCACTAATGTCAGGAGCATGAGGCCAGGTGTAACCTGGGCCACCTGGCCTCACACTTGTGTTTACAGGCATTCCTGTAAACAACAGTGTGACATTCTGCTGACTGAGGGGAGAGGGGGGAATGCACAGATATGTCTCTCATTAAATATCATGCAAAAGCAAAAAAATGTTTCCTCATAGCAGGAGAGTTTACATGCTTTACTTTTCTTGTATTGGCACAGTGTATAACAGTTATTAAAAAATGAATTCAGTTCACACACACACTCACTAATCATCTCCAGTAGCACTGAACAGTAATAGGATGAGATATGGTGGCATTTTGCTTCCACTTGTGTCTGTGGTTTTAGTGCTCCATTAATAAAAGTAAGCATAAATATTGTAGACAATTAGAGGATATTAGATTTATTTGTATCATGATACCATGATAGATTGGAATTTTTGTATTTTTAAAGGTTACTTTCCAGGAAACTGTGGATGCCTCAATCTGTTCAGAGCTTCTTAGAAGCAAATTATTTCTAAATGCATCATATATGTTGGTTCTATTTTTGATTATATGTTTTTTTTTTTT
>VVAS01071946.1:1798-12552 GCA_015103295.1 Ptychochromis oligacanthus
AATAAAATTTTTGTCAAAAAACCCCGAATTAAAACTTCCTGTTTAAAATTTAAAATTTTTAGGTAGGTTTTTTTTTTTTTTTTTTTTAAATTCTGAATCGGTCTTGTTTTGCAAGCACGAACGTTGCCCCCTGCTGGCCACGAGTAAGAAAGAAAACCAGTAAAGAAACCAAGTGTTTGTGTAGATTTCTCTGAGAAAGAATCTGTCTGGTTTATTATTGAAGCTTGGGTGTCAAACTTGAATGTGACTTTAAAAAAAATCACATTAACAGAGCCTTATCGCAGACATGATGCTGACTGTTATCATGGAGACAGTGTCAAGTCAGTGATGTAATATCCATGCTGCCATGGTAACACTGACGCATTCTGATGTGTGTTGAGCAATGCTGTGAGATGTGACATATTTCTTGTGTGATGTGTGCTGATGGGGAGTCACAGTGCTGTCAGCAGTGCTATCAGTACCATGATGTGGTTGAATTTCACTGCATATCAAGTGTAAAGGTCCAGCTCGAAAGCATCCTGTTTTCACTTTGACTTCATTTTGACCAGAAATGGTGATTTGAATCTCCTCAGCTTCTTTCAGGATGTTTGTCTTCAGTTCTTTATCTGCCATGTTATCCTCTGCTTACAAAGGAAGTTACACCTCCACAGTCGTGTTCCAGAAACATCTGAGTTTGTTAACCCTGCGATGAGGGAAACTCTCGGTTTTCTGTTTCAGAAAGTGAGCTAGCTCTGAGTCAGTGTCCGGGGTAACAGACTCTGTTAACCTAACCTGCTTGCTGGCAGGTTTTATTTGTGACTCCTGTGGCCAAAGTTTCCAAGATTGAGGTCAGTATATGTACAAGTAATCCCTGTGAGACAAAAGGCTTCTGACTGCACTACACTTGTCGGCGAGAGGGGATATCCTTAACCTTCAAGTGACTAAACTGGTATCATTTATGACCCCAGTATATTTCAAACAGTAATACCTTTTTTTTTTTTTAAATAGCTCTATTTGTGTTTATCATATCTGTACTGCTTCCTTTATATATGACAGATATTCTGAAATATTCTAATATAACTGATTGGGGTTTTTCTTTTAAATAATTACTATGCAAAAAAAGGTCTTTTGATATCACAGTTTCCATCAGGTCTTTATACTATACTTGACTGGTTTAGGAGAGAGATGTGAAAGCTCTGAAAGCAGCCAACTGTTCATCCATCCAGAGATCAGTAGCAACCATATAGTATTCGGGTAACTGGGCTACAAATGTATTCCAAATATCCCTGAAAGCAGCATGTTTGTCCATGGCCTGCAATTTTACGATTAACGGTATCACAATGGCAGATGGAAATATGTGGTCCACACAGTCACATGAAGATTTTAATGTGGTCATCTCAGGCACACAGCTGTCTGTGAGCACAGAAGCTGTTGTTATGGTCATCTCGCAGCGTGAAGTGAATCTGACTCGTCTCCGTGGCCACACTAAAGCCTGTGCACAGAGATTAGCTGCTGCATCCATTAACTCACGCAGTGTCCTTGAATCTGTTGTGATTGTCGTCATTCGTTTCTGTGTTAATCTTCATGCAGAGATCAGGTTCACATTTGCTCTGTTGTTCAGGCACAGGGTAAACAGCATACTGAGGCGTCTGCTGACGCTTCTGCTCCATCATTACTGAGCAGCAGCGATGGAAGATAATAAAGTGTATTTACACTAGTGCTGTTTTTTTTGCTGCTTTTATTTCCCTTTTGTCTGAAGCTGTGGCTTTGCTTGAGGAGTAAATGCCTTTTTTTTTTTTTTTCCCCTTACAGCAAAAGTTGAGCAGAGTCACATTTCTGCCTCGCTAGTTAATTGTTGTTTCTGTTAGTGTCTGTGCACTGGTTTAGTTTCTGTTGGTGCTGATTTATTCTATTTGACTTCACCTTAATTTTGCACACTTGCACAAGAGATGCACCAATCTTAGATTTGGATCTGATGTTGGCTCAAAAGCCGGATTGAGTGTTTGTGACAACACGCTGATTTATTCAGTTCAGTTGTGTGTTTGCTGCTGACGTGCAGCATAGTAATGTGTGGGTTGCTAGAGCGAAGCTAATGGCAAAGGATCAGCAGCTTGGCGGTATTTCATTGATTCATCTTGCAGTTATTTGTCACGTTTGATTTTACAAAGTTAGAAAATCGGTGTTTAAGCTGAGTCAGGATCGCATTGTCGTTAACTCGCTCCGTGAAATACGTTTCATGCACACTTGCTTAAATTATTTATTAAATAATACCATTTAAAGCTTCTGCTCTATGAAATAAATAATGGAGCAATATAACCAGCTGATCCTGCAGAGGGACTCCAGCTCCACCATCATCTGCAGCTGGTGACAGTAGGCCTCAGACCTCAGCATAGCAGCACATGAACCAGTCCTCCACCTGCTGCTGGTTCTGGTTATTGTTGGCCTCCAGCTCACAGAGGATCTCCAGAGCTAAAGAAGTACTGTCACCAGTTACAGTCCAAGGTGGTGGAGTTGGAGTACATTCGACAACAGGATAACATCTTCTCTAAAGAAGATGAATGATATCAAGGACCACCCGAATTGCAGCCTAGCTAGCGAGGCAGCCAGTAGGGAAAACAAAAGTCCAGTACAGAAGAATCAGGGATAGTTTGCAGCAACTGAACTTTCGGAATAAGAGCCAGTGGATTGTCCAGTAGTAAACTGAACAAGGATAGCGTGTTCTCTTTGATGCATAAAAATATAAGCAAAACACATTGCTTATGTTAGTTACTAAATGTACTTGTTTGGGAATTAATTTACCTGGTTATACCTTCCAAGATTAAGTCACGCTGTGTGCTGATTGGTCTCTGGAACACTCTTAAAACGAAACTCGCACACAGTGATCACATAATGGGTCTTCACTAACATTACGCTCAAGGTCACGTTTGTTGTTTTATGGGCCTGTGAATTTTGATGGCTTGTGAGACAGATGAGCTACTGCATCATTAACATTCTGCTTTCAAAATGTGAAAATGTAAATTATCACATCCCTCTCAGTCTCGGCAGTGATCATCCCAGTTTAGAGATTAACTGTTTATCACTGTTTATCAAAACTCAAAAAATGGTATTTGGGAAAGTCCTAAAACTTAGTAATTAACTTCCACATGTTTATTCTACGTAAAAATGTTTTGTAAGGGATTCAGAGCTTTCCACGTATCCCTGTCCCTTCATGTGTCAGATTGCTCATTTGTATTATCCAGACATCGCAGCAGCTGTACTGAGTGCCTCTGAGCAGGGCAGCAGCAGCAGAGATGGACCTCTGTCAGCAGTGAGTAGCAGCAGCCTCTTCATTGCTCTGTGTTTCTCTCCTCGCTGTCTCGCTCCCGTGGTTACCATTGATGAAAGGTCTCACCATGGCGATGGTTTCCAAGGTGTTTGATAGGTTAGTTGCGTAACAGGTCAGCCAATGATAATGAGGCTCATTTCCATGGCTGACAGGCATCTCCCTTGCTGTAATCTGTTTAATGTTGACCTTCTCAGAGGAGTCACTCCCCAGCTTCTCCTGGAGAGAGCTCATTCACCGAAATCCATTCGCTGTGTGATTGATTTCTGACAGTCGGAAAATATTCCAGTTTGTGGAGCTGGAATCTGAGTATTTTTTTCTTTTCTTTTTTTTGCTTAATAGTGATTTATTATTACTCATAAACTTATGGCAGATTATTTTTCTGTCTGTCTTATGCTTGTATGACGTTAGAGGATGTCTGTTTCAGGTGAGGTGGCTCACCTGTGCTCTGTCATTTATTACTCTAATGACCTGTCCGATATTCTGCAGCAGTTTTTACAGCTGAGCTTTATGCTGGACGTTGAACTTCTCTTCATTTTAGCTCTAGTTGAGTGTTCAATTATAGCAAAAACCATAATCATGATTAAATATTGAACCTATAGACTTATGGTGTGCGCGGCTGGTCTGTGTACACGGAGTGAAGTTTTGCCTTGTGTTACTGGAGTGTTTTGAAATTTTGAAAAGTGCAACTGATAGTTGAAATTAAGTAGCATATTTATCAAATGTGATGTAGTTCTATGAGTGTGTATTTTTTGCCTTTTTTCCTGCCTCTGTATAAAAACAGTAAAGTTAAATCATACAGTTCCAGCTTCCCACAAATGATGGCAGTAAGCTCGTCCTCCATTTTTTTTGATTGTCAGTGGTGTCAGAGCAATGCAGTCTATTGGAGAATCTGAGCTGAGGTACGCTGCATGAAAACTTTGCTTTGTGTTTGGTCTGAACACACCAAAAGTAAAGGTTTTGAAAATGTTACTTTCGCCTCTTTTCCACTAGCACCTACTCGGCTCTACTCGACTCCACTCTACTCGGTTATTAGGGTTTTCCATTAGGTAGTAGTACCTGGTACCACCTACTTGGCCTGGGTTCCAAGCGAGGTGAGTCGAGCTGAAAATGGGACAGCAGGCCACTGATTGGCCAGGGAGTGACGTCTCTGGACGAGTCATGAGAGCGACTCGTTCACAAGAATAAAACCCGCCATTTTCAAAACCCGGCAACAGCGACCGTGCATTTTTATTATTTCTGTGATAGTCAGCGAGGGAAATGGCTACACACAAACCAACACCGTGGTCCAACAATGAGGTGCAGACCAAGCAACAGGTATACCATCGCCTCGATGTCCTCCATTGTTGTGTTGTGTTTGTGTTGCATACAAATAACGTCACAGGACTTTCGGGCCGCCTTGCTGTAACGACACCCCCCCCCAATTGAGATGGTACTCAACTGTAATGGAAAACGAGCGAAGTCGAGTAGAGCCGAGTAGGTGCTAGTGGAAAAAGAGCCTGTTGTGTACTGAAACAATCTTCAACTGTTTCGTGTGTCTCGTCAGCTATGGACCCGTCCATCACGCTGTGGCAGTTCCTGCTGCACCTGCTGGAGGACCAGCGGCAGCGTCACCTGATCTCCTGGACAGGTGAGGATGGAGAGTTCAAGCTACTGGATGCGGAGGAGGTGGCCCGACTGTGGGGGCTCCGCAAGAACAAGCACAACATGAACTATGACAAACTGAGCCGGGCACTGAGATACTACTACGACAAGGTACTGATGACATTACTGCAGCAAAACAAATTAGTTACATCCAGGTAAGTGATCTCACTTTCTTCGGGTCTTTCAGAACATTATAAAGAAGGTCAGTGGCCAGAAGTTCGTCTATAAGTTTGTGAGTCAGCCCGACCCTTCCCTCCCTGACGGGGTACGCAACACAGAGGAGGGCCAGAGGAGGGACATCAGTGACTCAAACAACCAATCAAAAGGCCTCGGGGGCATGACGTCAACCTGTCCATCCAAGGGCTTACCCCAGGTATATTCTGGCTATTTTTTCCCCCTGCAGGATGTGGACTCTCAGTTATATTTATGTATTATGAATTTAGTTGGTTGCTTGATAGATTGATTTATTGATTGATTTCTGTATGGATCCCCAGCGCTCATCACCCAGCAGCTCCCAGAAGAGCTCCAGAAATGACTACATGAAGTCCGGCCTCTACTCCACTTTCACCATCCAATCCCTGCAGGCCTCACCCAACCCACGCCCAATCAAGTCAGAGCTTGTGCTGCAACAAGACCCCGCCCCCAAGGTCGATCGCACACCCAGAGAGGTAAATGGAGTTAAACATTACCCAGTGACCTTTCCTGAAGCACCACGCTTGGGGCTGTTTACAAGAAAATATCACAAACTAATCAGTATCCAGGAACTCAGTTCATTCATATTTTGGAAGGAATTGTTCAGCCTTGATGGAGTTGCGCAGTCCCAGAAAGCTTTTGTATTTGATGTCATTTATTTCCCTTTTTGTGTCAGGAAAACAAAGAAATCGTCATTATCTTTTCAGGTCACCATCTGTGTACATTTAGCCAGTGAAAATTTAAGCTCTGCCAGCAGATGAACGTCGTTCTCCTTCTTTTTCTTCACAAGCCATTGTACTCCTAGTGCCAGTCCCAAGCCTGGATTAATGGGGATGGTTGTGTCAGGAAGGACATTCGGCATAAAATCTTTGCCAAATCAAATATCTGGATAATCAAGGATGAGATGAAAATTGGCCAATGATATGTGTAAACTATCAGTGGCCAATGTAGTTGTGTATTCCTTCTTGTTATGGCTAACTTTAACATATCTTCATGGTCAGAGTCATTACAAATAGATGACCAGTCATGGCAATATTTATCTTGTTAACTTATTAATACATTAAATCAATATTATTATTAAATTATATATTTTATTTAATTTGCTCTGGTTTCAGAGCAAATTGTGAAATTTAAGTTATAGCCATCACCTGCCTATAACCAACAATTTTGCCACATACATGTACACATGCACAAAAGCACAGATGCATACCCCTCCACCTCTGACGTGGACATTTGTGGAAAATTGTGTCAAAAAGTGTGAGCACACTGCAGCTTTCCAAAAAACACATCTTTACTTCAGTAAACAATTGTTTTTAATCTGACTGAAAGAAAATGCAGAAATGAAACACCTGGAAACATCTTGCTGACTGCGTTAGGGATCTCCACTGAGATGTTGGAAACTCTGAGATCAGCTCCACTAATTAGAGGTCTTTCTTGCCTTTTTCGCCTCTTCTTTTGTGACTTCCCCCCTCCTCCTCTTCCTCAGGTGTGTGTGTTACCAGAGTCTAAATCCTCTCCATCAGTAGGGAGCACTGTGGACTCTGCTCTCCAGGTGATTGTCACTCAGACGTCTCCCTGTCCGACCCCGGCTCTCAGCCCGCAGATACCAGCCAACCCCACCAGCCAATCCCAGGTCAGTATGAAGTCTCACCCCCTATTAGGTTACTTTGTGGGATATATTGTAATTTATTAATACTGCCAGAACTGTGTGCCCAAGATGACCATATTAGGGATATCCACTCTTAGTGACATCATACAGATCCAAGAATAGAAAAAAACTGCTTTAAATGAAGAATTTAGATCAGTCTGAAGCCTGAGTTTTTGGATTACATGCTGACCTTATTATTTGAAACTTTGTTAATTTTTAATATGAACATCCGCCACTGAAACAGACTGTATATGACAGAAAATAAGGAAAAGCAGAATAGGTCCACTTCAGTAACACTCTCAGCTCTGTTTTTCATTCCCAGAATCCTCCTGCTGCTTCTCTGAGCGACCCTCCCCAGATTTTTCTCACCAATGTCGGGGACCCGTCCTCCCTCACTCCCCTCATTCCTCTCGGATCTGTAGGGGGGACAGTGAGCCCAGTCCCCCCTCCTCATGTCTCAATGGGCCCGCAGGGGCCACAGCAGGACGACTGTGGGGGAGTTACCAGCCCGGCCGGCTTCTCCTCTCACCACCCGCACGCTGCTTCTCACCCGACTCACCCCGCGCCTGTCTTTGTCATCATCAATCCACCTCAGCAGCAGCAGCAGCAGCAGCAGCAGCATCAGGTGCCCATGACGACTGCAGCTCCCCCTCCCTCTGTCGCTTCTCATCCCACTGTCCGTCCTCCACCTATCGTCATCAAGGAGGAGAACCTGCCGTCAGAGGAGGACCTGCTGGAGATGGTGACACTGAACAGCAAACAGGTGGAGGAGGTGGGAGAAGGAGGCGATCCTCAGTTTTTAATAAAAGTTGAATATAAATATTGTATTAAAGCGGTGCTGTCTGCTCCTCCATCCAGGTTCCTCAGCTGATCTGTGGCTCTGGGGAACCAGAACCCCCCCTCACCATCGTGGAGAGCCCGCCCCCTCCTTGCATGGAGCCTGGGGTCGGAGTTCAGCAGCAAGCAGATGAGGGGAGGGCAGAGGGGGAGGGCAAGGACACGCTAACAGGTAACAGGAAAGCACTTGACTGAAGGAAAGAGTTTTTCCTGAGGAGTGGCTTTTGGGTGGCGCCTGCAGAGACCGCCTTCTCTTTTTAATGTCCGTTCTCATAATTCACTGAATTTCACATCTGCCATTTTTTTTTCTCTGTTTCTGTCAGATCCCGCCGTTACCATGGTGACGTCCTCCTCAGCGGTGACCTCTCCAACAACATCCTCGGACGCCGCTCCTCCCAAACCAAAGAAGCCGCGGGGCCTGGAGCTGCCCTCCTCCCCCACCCTGCCCCCCGGCCTCTCCCTGGATAAGGTCTGCAACACTCAGACTGTAGTAATTTACCAGGTTGCTGGTCACATTACTGAATGTAGGCTAATTAACAAACAGCAACACTTAAAACAACAGAATCTTTTTTTTTTTTTTTACAATAACTTTGTTTAATGAAGCTATGCAAAATTTTACCTTCATACCTTTATCATATGTATATGATAAAGTATGTATATTTTCTGAATTACAGCCCCTCACAGTACATAAGGGTGGGTCAAAATTTTCAGGCTTTGTAAGTCATCTTATTTTTTCAGGCGTTGTTGAGCTCTCATAACCTAGGTACATGAAATATCCACATCAGTTTTTCAGGGATGAAAAACATATTTAAGCT
Source organism: Ptychochromis oligacanthus (assembly GCA_015103295.1). Classification (NCBI taxonomy): domain Eukaryota; kingdom Metazoa; phylum Chordata; class Actinopteri; order Cichliformes; family Cichlidae; genus Ptychochromis; species Ptychochromis oligacanthus. The sequence continues at coordinate 10,236 of VVAS01071946.1, forward strand.
CTTCTAAAAACTGCAACCAAATCAAATTTACACCCACTTCAAGTACCACGGTCTAAAGCCAAAATCTGGTTTTTACAGAACAAATTTTTTCTAACCAACTTTGAACATCAGTATCATAGTTTCAATAGCAAAACTGCACCAACTTTATGACTGTGATGTAGAGGAACAGAAACAAGCACTGGTACCCTGAATGCTTGATCTTCTTTCTGATAATTCACTGGAGAAAGCTTCTGGGTAAACTTTAAGGGATCATATCACCATGAGGGATAGATAGCTGATCAAAATACTTTATAGCATACCTACATTTTGACACCAGACTCGTCTTCTAGCCTTGATTTTCCTTCTGTGTCAAAATAATTCTCTAATAAAGTCATATTTTAGAACTCACTAATTTAGCTTATGGCTGAAATGGACAAACAACACTGTTTGTCATGTGTGCTATGTAAGAGTTCGGACATATCACATTGAGCAAACAACTTTAGGTCCTGAAGAAGTGTTTCAAAATTCTTGAAATTTGAGCACACAGAAAGTCCTGAATTGCAGAAAGGCTCTGATCTGAGAAGATAAGGACACTGCACTGAACACAAGTGTCACAGCAGTTGGACGTTTCCCTCTAAAGTTTAGTAAAGTGAGTAAAAGGGGCATGCAAGCTTATGCCTAAAGAATATCACCAGCTGAAGAGGCTGAAGAAGCAACAAATTGTGAAGAGATCATTCATTGAATTTCTCAGATTTGCCTTATTTTAAATTGGATATCTAAAATAGTCCAAGACAATTCAAGGCTTTATATATAAGTAAGACTATTGTTTAGAATACTGGAATAATAATTTTGAGTCAACTCTTTTGAAGCTTTTAGCAGCCATCAGTGTGTGGATATTATTTTGATTGACATAATACAAATAAAAACTTGAAAACAGCAGCAGTACACACTGTATAGATCAAATGTAGATGACTGTAAGACAGCTTCATAAAACAACAAAATTAAATAAAAAATTTAAAGAGGTTTTTTTTTTCTTTCTGTAAACAAAATGGAAAATTATCAGCATTGTAATATGTGTATCTATAGATATTAAATGGCTAGTATTGACAGGAAAATGCATAGACTAAATTCACTGCCTTAATTAAATGCACGACCAATCATGCAGAAGTCCGTAGCCACCCCTCAAAGGCTAATTTTGAGGCAGGAAAAACCCTTTGACACAAATATTAACATTTTCAGTCAATTAAAATCTCTCTCTTTAATTTCCGAAGGTTTCTTACTTATTACTTATAGATTCAGGAACAAAAAACGGTTTTATTAAAAGGGTTCAGATTAGGGAGACAGCTGGGCAGTTCCTTCTACCAAGAACAAAAAGACATGGGCAAAAAGCTCTTGATGCTGGTCAAAGAAAGTATAAAATAAAAGGAATTAGTCAGAACACACACTCCTTTCCACCCAGGAGTAAACGGCTTACAGCACTTCCAAACTGCTCGCTGGCACTGACCAACTCTTCTTCACAGCTTTTGGACTCCAGTGCTGTTTGCTGAGTGTACTTAGCTGTGCACTGACTCCACAGGAGAGCGTGGCACCAGATCCAAGGAGTGGACACACCCCCACAAACACACAATTGGCCTGCTAGGGCTGGAACATATCGTTTAATAATTGAGTGATTTAAGTAGAGAATTCAGTTCTACGAGAAAAGTTAGGTTGTGTTAGGTGATAATTTTAAAGAGCTCTACAATCTGGATTACTAGAGTAAAGCCGGGTATACACTGTGATTTTTGGGCTGTCCCAGATGGAAGATGTCCAACATGGGGGTGCCAAAAATATCTTCATGAAGGAAAAACCCTGAAGATAGTTTGTGTGATGTGTCCTCGAGTTATCATGACTGCACCAAGGGGGATGTATTATGTAAACAAAAAGCATAGCTGCAGCCGTGCATCACAGCCTGTGATTAGGTGGGTTTAATCATTGTTGCAGTCTACATTCATAAGTTTATTAGATCCATGACACACTGTGTGGGTGACAATGAACTTATAAGATTGCTGAAATCTCACAGTGTGTAGGAGCCTTAACCCCAAACCTGAACCCTGTGTTTAGCACAACTTCTGATTTTTGGCTTTTGAATTGTTCTTCAAAGTCTTTGCAATCACAAGACAAAAAAAAAAACAAAAATACAACTACTGATACATCAAAGCTGTTTACCTTTTTATTAAAAAAAAACATTTTGTTTTTCTTCGAAACATGGGATTGGGGTTATGTCTCGTCAATGAGAACCTCACAGGGTTAAGAGATAATATCTTTTAGGTGAAAGGACTAGCTTTTTTTTTTTTTTTTT
>VVAS01071955.1:2352-12557 GCA_015103295.1 Ptychochromis oligacanthus
AAAAGAACTCAGCTGTCTTGATCCCTGGCCTTTGCAGGGTTTTGAGCCTTTTTAGTTTTCTATTCCTCTCTTTTATTAGCTGTTTTCTGTTTGGTTTCACTGTTCTTAGTTTTTGATTATAGGTTTAGGGTTTGAGACCTGTTTTAATTTCATTACCTTGTGCTTTAGTTCCTGTCATTTTTGAGCTCTTGTATAGATGTTTTATTCCAGGATGGGTTTTGTATCCTTGGTTTTGTTAACTTAACTTTTATTTGTTCCCTCAGTTTTTCCTTTTCTGTGCCTCCCTTTGTCTCTTCATTCTGTGTTCCCCATATTAGTTCATTCATATTTTCATGTTACATTATTTCAGTTAGGGTTATGGTTCATTTCCTGTTTTAAATGGTTAGTTAGTTGTCTCCTGTGTCTTGTCTTGAATTTTACTTCCTCCCCTGTCTCATTGTCTTGATTGTATGCATAAATACATGTATAAATAGCCCAGTCTTTTTTTTTTTCCTCTTTACCTAGTGTGTTCACCTCTATGTACTCCTGTGTCTCCTTGCTTTCTGGACTTTTTGGGACTTTAGTATTTTGCTGCTGGATTTTTTTTTATCAGCCTCAATAAAGAGGTCACTTCTGCTTTATTCAGTCCGCCTTCCATGTATGCATTTCCTCCATTCAACACTTCACGACTATAACAGCAGCAGTTAGGCTGCTAACAAGAACTAGCCAGCGCTTGCACATCACCCCTATGCTTGCTGCCCTTCACTGGCTTCTGTTGAGATTCAGAGTTAATTTAAAAATTTCAATAATTACTTACAAAGCCCTACATGGGCAGGCTCCTACTTGTATATCAGATCTGCTGAGACCTTATCAGGGCCTTTTAACTGTTGAAATCTGAGGCATCCACGTTTTTGAGGTTGTAGCTTTGTAGTTAGTTTTTCCTTCATCATTTTACCATTATTTTTCTCTGTATGCATGAACGAATGTAAGAACGTATGCGTGAATCTGTGTTTTTATGTACTAAATGTTTTGGATATTTACACTTGTTTAATGTATGACTTTATCCAAACTGTGAAACACTTAAAAATTTCTAGACAAATAAAGTTATTATTATTATTAAAATGTATTTGCCTGAGGTTGTGTATGCTCGGTGCTAATCCTTTTCTTAATGTAATGCTATTATTAGTTGATGTATCTTTTTGACATATTAACCACTAACAGCATTGCCTTGACATAAAGCCCTTGAGCCATTAGTCTGATGTTACAGACTAATGTCTGAAGTACTATAATTCTGTGCCCACAGGTTCGAGGTTATGATTTCAAAGCAGATATATGGAGTTTTGGTATTACAGCCATTGAATTGGCAACAGGGTCTGCACCCTATCACCGCTACCCTCCCATGAAGGTACGTGTTTGATGTTATTTAATCAGTCTTGTAGCATACACTGGTGCTGGCAAATAAAAAGAAAACTGTGGCCATAACCTTTGCTAAACTTTCTCCTAAACAAATGTGTTTTTGTTCATTTTCATTATGAGTAAAAAATAGCACAGTCTGACTTGCTGCTTTTGCTGTAATTGTGAAACAAACAGCTAATAAAGAGGCAACATTCAATCTAAAAGATACTCGTCTTTACTTTCCACATTTCCTCCAGTTTCCTTCTTTGAGTTTCTTTTCCTCATCTACAGTATGTGTTTCTGCTGAAATGTGTGGGCAGTTTTGACCAGTTTTTCTGTCTTTTCAGGTTTTAATGCTTACCCTGCAGAATGATCCACCCACTCTAGAGACAGGTGTTGAGGACAAGGAAACTGTAAAAAAATATGGCAAATCATTTAGAAAGCTAATATCTATGTGCCTTCAGAAGGATCCTGTCAAAAGGTTAGCAACATTTTTGTCATTTATCAGCCAAATAGGGAGAGCTGATGCAATTGGTGGTCAATAAAATGACCCGATCCTGAGTAACATTCAGTAACTGTAATGGTGCTTTTTCGTTTGTTTGTTTTATCTCTAGGCCTACAGCCGCAGAGCTTTTGAAATGTAAATTCTTCCAAAAGGCCAAGGTATTTGTCTCATCTCAAACATTTGGCTCACTATCTTTGTTTAGTTTTGTTGTTATTGCTCTCCTTATGGACTAATGCCAACAATGACTCAGCTGTGCATGGTGAATGCTTTTTTTATACATTTATGATGTTTATGCATACTTGAATGCATCAACAACAATGTAAAGCTTAAAATAGCTAATATTTTATTTATTTGTATTTTATTTGTATTAATGGCACAAAGTTTGATTTCTCTGTAATACAATGACTGTGTCTTCCTGGAGATTTTAATGATGTTTACTGTTATAGTGATTGCTAACCAAAATCTTGTAATTCACAGCTATGAGAGCGTTATAAAACTCTTAGGAGGATCTGTATTGCAAAATTATTATAGTTCAATTATAGTGACAGTCTGTGCATTATAATTTAAATTTTTTGAAGGGGCCTTAGCTTAGTGCTACAGCCTCATCTTACTGTTTCTGCTTAACCAGTAACCAGTAGAGACCAGTGACTTAAATAAACCATTAATACAGTACTGTGCAAAAGTCTTGGGCTAGCCCTCATTTCTCTTAATATTTTGCTTCCAAGGAGCCAGACTTTCTTTTACTTTTTTAAAGTGGTCTTGAGAAACAGTTCTCCAGGTTTTCTGAAGGCCTTTCAAAGTTTTGCTTTGGACATTGGCTGCTTTTTCACTCATTTTCAGTCCAGTCCTTGTACCTGACCATTTTCAAAGGAATTTTTTTTTTTTTTGTTAAGCAACTTAACACTGACCTATGAATCATTTGAGCATGAAAAAGGCACCTTACTCAAGGGATGAACCAGTGTTGTGTCTATACATAACAGACAACATAGAAAGAACCAATTTTAAATTGTATCTTTAGGCACTTTGGTACTAGCAGCCTGTTGCAATTTTTTTTTCTCATTTCTTTAGTTGAATCTACAAAAAAATGCCAACAACACAGTTTGACAGAGCTATTAGCTGAAAACTTGGCATATCTTGGCATAGTGTGCAGTGTGTCCTTAAATAATTTGAGGAAACCAGACAAATGGAGGACAAAAGAAGAAGTGGCAGGCCTAAAATACTATCTACAGCAGATGAACAGTATCTTAAAGTCATGTCCTTAAGAAATAGGGAGGAGAGGGGTACAATAGTGAGTGTCTACAGCTATCTGTAAAACACAGTGAAGGCTTTGTCATGGTTATGGGCTGCATTTCAGCCAGTGGTGTTGGGGATCTTGTCAAAGTTGGTTGAATTATGTATGCAGAAAAGTACTGTGAGGTTTTGATCCACCATGCAATACCATCAGGAAAGCATTTGATTGACAGCAGCTTCATTTTTCATCATGAGAATTATCCAAAACACACTGAAATACAGTAAAAGTATACCTGAATAGAAAAAACACACAGTGGAACACTATCAGTCATGGATTGGCCTCCCCAAGAGCCCAGACCTCAACATTATTGAAGCAGTGTGGGATCATCTTGACAAAGAACAAAAGGCAGCCAACATCCGAAGAAGAGCTTTGAGTGTCCTTCAAGAAGCCTGGAGAACTATTCCTGAAGACTAATTAAAGAAATTACAAGAAAGCTTGCATGAGAAAGTTCAGGCTGTGTTGAAGAATAAAGGTGGTCATACCAAATTTTGATTTTAAAGCTTGTTGGAATTGTACAAACTGTTTGTGCCTTATATACTGTATATATTGCTGCACCTATTTTATATATAAAAAAATGAGGGTGGGTTTAAGACTTTTGCACTGCACTGTGCCTCACAACTGTCTTACAACCTTTGAACTTGCATCAATCTCTTGATTCTTGAGATTGACAGTTCATACAAATTGTGATTAATTTTTTTCTCTCCCACAGAACAAAGAATATCTGGTTGAGAAGCTTTTGAGTCATGCACCAAAGATTTCTCAGAGAGCGAAGAAGGTATTTTTCCATAAACATTCCCTGTAAAATAGCTTAGCTACTGACTAAACAGGAACAAATTATGGCAGAGAGCAGAAATTGACTGAAGTGTCTCTCTCCAGCAGAGTGCTACATTTACAGTCAACACATGCTATGCACTGATTTTTTTCAGCACCTCAAATACTTTATGCTCTGTTGTGTAGATTATGTAAAAATATGGGCCACTGCCACGTAACAGTCAGGCGGTAGAGATGTACTGAAGCATGTGTCAGTGGTTTCATGTGAAGCTCTTTGCATGTGTCACACTAGAGACGAACGGGATTAAATTAATTGTTAAGATTAGATAACAGAAAGGAGCAAATTATTGCTCAGTTTGCTTGCTCTGTTTCCCACTGGTCACAGTTTACTGAGAGGAAGTGCAGCTTTTGGACACAGCTGATATTGGCTTCGCATAACATTACGCCTGGATGGCCAGGACAGAAGTGGGAACAGGGGGCCATTGCCAGAAGGCAGAGTAGAACTGAGCGTAGAAGTGGAAATTCACTGACATGGTAAACGAAGGACATAGTAGATAACATGGTCATGACTGTGTATGACGTTGTATTTACGCACAAACATAGCAGGGTGTCAATAGCGAGGGAGGAAACTATGAGGGGTGGCATGTGGCAGTCATAACAAAGAAGGAAAAGCTACTTCTTTACTAAATGGATTTGCACAAGTCCTACAGTATATCAAGGTTTGACAGTTTAGTGTACTACAGCTATCACTTTCCAATTTGGACTGTATTTATGGTCACTGTTGCATAAATTATGCTACCTTTGGATTAAAAATGAGCCACAGTACTCAGAACTTGCACAGCAATACTTGTGCCAGTGATAAATTGCAGAATAAAATAAATGATAGCATTTTCTAAATGTACTTTCAGAGAGTAGAAAATATATTCTGTGGAGCCTTATATGCCAAACTGGAGATGCACAACAACTGAATATGTAATGCAATGAATGCATTTTATTTTGAGTTGTGTAGTCCTGTTAAAAGTATAAAACAGACAGCATGCAGGTCCAGGTAGTGTCCGGTACACTTGAGAGCTTTGGTTTGGAAAATGTGTTAGCTGCAGAGCCAGTGTCCCTGTTGCTTTGTCCTGATTTGACCTGCACAGTCATCTACTTTTTAAACTCAGTAACATTACCCAAAGCTTGCAGAGACAAGCAGTATTGTAGAAACACTGTCATCGCAGGATGTTGCGACCTCATGGCCTTGCTCTTGTGAGATCTTATCTAAAGACTTTGAACCCTCATAGATCATGTTCTCTCTCTCAACCACCTCAAATTTCTTGATGTCTTTGACCTGTATTATTTCGCTCCCCTTTGCACCTCAGTTTCTTATTGCATTTTTTCTGTTGTTTTTGTCCTATGTGGTATTTCACAGTCACAAACACATGGGATTCTACTCGGATGAAACAAATATTGACTGGGTTTAAGAGAAAAGACCTAAAGCCACACTGCTACTCTTTGATTCAGCCTTAAAAGGAACCTGACTTCTCCTTTAACCTACTCCAGGGAATGAAAAGGAGATGGCAGATTCTGTCACCAGTAAACCAGTTTTAAATGATAATTTATCTAATGGATGGAAGTAGAACTCAGAAATGATTTGCGGAAATGACCAATAGAGGAAATTGACTCTTACCGAGCAGACAAACGGGCTTTTGTCTAGGATTTTGTCATATTTCAAATATAAATATGCAGGATCACATTCAGTCATATAAAATGAAGGTACATGTAGGGCAAAAAACCAGCAGAGGGCACCCTGACACCCACTATTGGGCGTCTAAAAGAGGAAATAGCAGGCTTTATAGTTTAAAGATTAGACATTAGTAAATTAAAACTAATGTGTGCTTGGATTATTGACTTGTTGCATGCTAAAAAGTGGAAAAATAGAGTGGGATTGATACAAAGTTCAAATGTATGGTCTGATGCACAAATGATGCAGTACTGATTGACTTCTGCTTGAATACTCTGCAGCCTGATTTCCAAAAAAACAAAACAGAACACAGCATTGTAAAAGAGTGTGCTGCAGTGTGTGAAAACCCTGATATGAGCTACTGCCAGCATTTTTACATTCTGATCTGACAATGTTTCTATTCATTCATATTTTTACCCTACATTTTTGGTTGGATTAGTTTCTGAGTAGTCTTTCATGTGAGTGAATGTCAGCTGGCTTTCATGTATAGTTGCCGAGTGCATTGATCTGTGTCTGTTTTGCTCAAGGACCCCGAGCAGAACTGGGGGAGTCTTGGTTCTGTGTCAGGTTTGGAAAATAAACCTGACACCACCATAAGGGTAGTGCTTCTTTAACTTTGACCTCGTCTAGAGCTGGGGAATTTTTTATGACCCTGCTGCTAGTGGCTCACAGTTTTGCGTGCTCTCTTCTGTAACACAGTGATGCTCTTGTATCTTATCTCACATTGCTAGACTAGTTATGTGTTGCTTCTCTTACATGCTTTAACTGTAGAAATGCAACAAATTACAGGCTTTATCAGTGACTTTGCCATACTTACTGTTTCTGCCTTGTTACACTGGAGGCATTTGCAATTATATAACTACTGCTGTTTGACCATGTTTAAGTCACAGATATTTCTTCTCTTGTATTTATTGTGCTGAACCCAAATTGCGCTAACCGAACTGATACAAGGAACTGGTAAAAGCAGCTAATGGGTTTCTGTTTGAGTACTGAGCTGTTCTGTATGACCTCCATTTTACTTTATAATGGGAAAAGTTTCATGTAACAACAAGACATTTTTCACTTTGTAGCATATTTTTTGTCATGACCAGAGTGGTTATAGTTCTTTTATTTTTCATCGCTTTTTTATTCTATTAAGTTCAAAAATTGTTGTTTCAATTCAGTTTAGTTTCAGTTATATGCCAGAGTGGGTTTTGGTTTGGTTTCTTAAAATGTTCAGTATATTTAATTTTTAGTTTCAGTATTAGTTTTAGTTTTTAGTCGCATTTGCCAGATGCAAGATGTAATAAGAATAGGTATTGGAGTACACAGTATGAAGGCCATCGACTCACAATCGTGACATCCCATTCTCCATGAACATACCAGTCAATCAATCAATCAAAACTTTATTTATATGGCACTTTTCATACAATAAACATGCAACTCCAAAGTGCTGTACACATTAAAAGCAGAAAAAAATAAATAAACAAAATCATTTCAGTTAGTTTTTGTTTTGTTCTAAAGTCTAGTTTTTATTTTTATTAACTAAAATGTTTTTGCTCATCTAGTTTTTAGTATTTAGTTTTGTTTTAGCAAACTATAATGACCTTGGTTGTGACTATCTGACATTTTCATAATTTTCCTACAAAAAAGTTTTTTCATCCTTGCTTAAGTAGGCTAAAATTTAATCTCACAATTTCTTTGTTTTCCTACATATACTAGTCAAAAAAGAAATGCGAGTTTGTGTTTCAAATGGATTTTATAGACCAACACTATAATATACACCGCATAACATTATGACCACTGACAGGTGAAGTGAATAATACTCTTCACTCTTCATCATGGCACCAGTTAGTGGGTGGGATATATTAGGGAGCAAGTGAACATTTTGTCCTCAAAGTTGATGTGTTGGAAACAGGAAAAATGGGCAAGTGTAAGGATTTGAGCAAGTTTGACAAGGGCCAAATTGAGATGGCTAGACGACTGGGTCAGAGCATCTCCAAAACTGCAGCTCTTGTGGGGTGTTCCTAGTCTGCAATGGTCAGTATCTATCAAAAGTGGTCCAAGGAAGGAACAGTGGTGAACCTTCAGGGGTCTAGTGGACTCCATGCCTCGATGGGTCAGGACTGTTTTGGGAGCAAAAGGGGATCCAACACTATATTAGGCAGGTGGTCATAATGTTATGCCTGATCGGTGTATGTCTATAGAAGACATTTAAAATTAGGTTTGGCCTCCTCTGGACATGATAGAAGCAGTCACCTGTCTGCACATGGACTGCACAAGTGTCTGGTTCTGTTGTTGAGGAATTGCTCGCCATTCCTGGATGAGTGCAGCCTGCTGCTGTGCAAAGGTCATTGGCTGTGGCTGTCTCTGTTGAACACATCGACCCAGCATTTCCCAGGCATGTTCAGTATGAGATATATTGGGACTAAATGCTGGCCAAGCAAGTGTCTGGATATCCTCCTGATTCAGAAGGGACTGCACTACTCTGGAAGTACGGGGGCAGGCATTGTCCTGCTGAAACAGCTGCATGGCGGGGTGCTACTGTAAGAATGGCACAAGTACAGATTGGCGCACCTCATCTTGGTACTTCTGTCCAATCAGATTTTCACCAAGAACGGTCAGATCAGAGGTGGTGCTCTCATAAACATGCAAGGCTGCAGCAACAGCTTGGACACATACCAGCATCCATCGTGACAACAGCCCACCTTCGGTCAACTTCCGACAGTCATGGCGTGGTGGCACTGATGACAATGTTGTGCATACACTGTTTTTTGTCTTCTGAGACCACTGGCTTGAGAATGCAGTAAATTAAACCAATTTTGAGGTGTACAAGTGAGTTGATTTGTCTTCGGTAAACAAATTACCAATCCCGTAATTGACTAAAACCAATCCACCAGAACTAAAACTACTCACAGAATATGTTTGGTTTTCTAAAAGATTAAAATGATGTAATGAGAAATGGGTTTAAAACAAAGACTGAAAATGTATTTCACAACATAAAAGCTGCATTCTTTTTTTGACTAGTATAGTTTCTTATATCTAAATTATGTGGGGAAAAAGTTTTATAAAAGATGTTCCATAACTTGATTTTGTAATGTTAATCATAACAATAAAAAAAAAACGTCATAACTTTAAACTCTTTTGTTGTAACATGAAAAGGATCTTTTAAAAACTAAGCAGATTTTCTCTTGTCACAGTGGCATCAATGTTGCTGCTAATGCCACTACCGAACAAATGTAACAGGCTGAGGGACTTGAATGTGGCTTTGTACAAATACATTTTATGTGACAAATGTGCAGCCAGATTATGTCACCAAGGTCAGTACTCTTATTTAAAGGCCTGTAAAAGCTAATGGAATCATGGGGAAAGCACAATGTACAGATGCATGAAGTCAAAAGACTACAAATGATTTAATTAACATTGTACGCTGGATGTTGTAATGGTCCAGGTGAGGAGAGTCCCCGGCTCCAGTGGCCACTTGCACAAGACAGAGGATGGAGACTGGGAGTGGAGTGATGACGAAATGGACGAGCGCAGCGAGGAAGGCAGAGCAGCGGTAAATCAGGGCAGGGTAGGTGAGACTCCACAGAGAGATCAGTGTTTCTCCTTCATATTTACTCTTTTATGATCATCCTCAAAACATCCAAGATAATTTTTTGGATTAAGCTGTAACTGTAACAGAACTACAACTTGTGCATGAAAATTCAGAATATGAGTTATTAAGGTGTTGCACGTCACGTCTAACCCTTAGATCAAACCGTTGTGCAACTTTCCCTTCTGTCTTAGAGACTGTACATTCCTCCCCTCCCTGATTGGTTAGTTTTTTTGGATAGCAGATGGCTTATCTCTGAGAGAGCTTGTCATGAGGTCGCTGTAATGAGCTGGAAGATAGCTGTAAGGATTTGAGGCAGGAGGAACTAGACAACTATGATCAAAGAGCCCTTTGATAAAGATTCCCAGCTTTAATGTATGATGCAATAAATAATACTCTACCAACAGTAATGATTTATGAAATGAGTTGTTTTTTAAGGTATATAAATATATTCTTTTTTTTTCTTACAAGGGTATGCTTTGGTTTGTTTTTGTAAATCTCAGGTTTGCTACTTTTCAGTGTAAATAAGGAGGCGTGGGCAGATGTGGATGGATTGATATAGAAACATAAATACAGTGTGTGAGCAGTGTATGGCTTATGTTCTTTTTTTGCTTTTGACAAACTAAAACAGAAAATATAACATCATTATTGCAGTGTGCCTGACAATAGATATATGAAAATATTTTTGATTTTTTTTTTTTTCCTCCAGTCACGAAGGGTCAAAGATGACGCCAAAGATGTAAGTTAGCTATTCCTCTCATACACCAATTTGAACATGCAAAATTTCTTATAATATCTTTTTGAATTTTGGTGAAGAGACAGATTGTCATAGACAAATAGGCTATATCCTTCTGCTGCTCTACAATTTGATAACTTGCCAGAGGGGCATTTGTTTCGTTTTTTTTTTTAAATTCAGTTGACTGGCCTACTTGAGCTGCTGTTTGTGTAAGAATCATGAACTCAATTA
>VVAS01071966.1:0-10114 GCA_015103295.1 Ptychochromis oligacanthus
ATCTGAATGGCAACAACTTCACTTTTCAGCATGACAGTGGCATCAAACACACTGCCAATCCAGTAAAAGCATACCTGGATAGGAAAACTACACACAGAAACATTATCAGTCATGGATTGGCTTCCCAGAGCCAGGACCTCAACATTATTGTGGGGTCATCTTGACAGAATGGAACAAAAGGCAGCCAACATCCAAATAAGAGCTTTTGAACATCCTTCAAGAAGCCTGGAGAACTATTCCTGAAGATTAGGGGTGGGTTTGGCTAAGGAGGAAAAACAGGTCGTCTACTAATTGGAAGTTGGTAGTTCGTTCCTGGGCTGCTCCAGTCTGCATGCCAATGTATCCTTGGGCAAGACACTGAACCCAGAGTCGTGTGTGAATGTTGGATAGAAAGCACTTACTCATAGAAAAAAAGTGCCTGTGTGAATGTGTGCGTGAATGGCTGAATGAGGCTTGTAGTATAAAGCGCTTTATAAGAACTAGTCCATTTACCATTTTTTAAAGGAATAGCTCAGGCTGTGAATAATAGACTTTCAAACTCATTTGAACTGTACAAAGTCTGTTTTTGCTGTATATAGTGTATTTATATTTGCACATGTTTAAATAAAAATTGCTGGGCCTACTTCCCATTTTCCTAGCAAACCATTACAAAATGAGGGGTTGCTCAAGATTTTTGCACAGTACTGTATTTATAAGGTTGTGGTTCACCACATCTGTATGAATACACAATTTTCGCCTCCTCAGTGTCAAACTACTGCCATGATCCATATTTCATATTGTTAAACCTGGCCTAGCTTAGCTTCTTTTCCTACCAAGGTGTGTTTGAGGCGAGTATAAAACTTTTACTAAAATGACTAAATGCAATTGTGGTGCATATGGACTGAGAAGGATCAAATATCTGCTTCAATTTCCGATACATTCTTTCATTGAGTTGTCAGTTCACAAGTTGGTCTAAAAATAAAAGAGAAATGTAACTACATCAGTACTTTCCCCAGTATTGAGGATATGGTAAACGTGTGTACCTGGGTCCTGGACACCAGCTTCATGAAGGGCCAGCTGTCTTCATGTCTGACTAGCTCCACTGTCAGCTGCTCACAGGCTGACAGCTCGTGCACTCCTTGGTTCCTCCCAGAGGAGCGCCGACTGCAGGGAGATGAGGAGGCTGCTGAGGAAAATGATGAGGGGAGCACAGGGAGAACAGGCCTGGATTGTTTAGGAGCAGCAGCAGTGTCTGAGAGGAGCAGAGGGAAAGATTGACATGTACTGATTTTATTGATGTTCAGTTGAGAGTAACAAGTGCACTGATACTGCTGGCTAAGAATCAGGACCATGTCCATGTTTCTGTACTCCACATAAACGTGACTGGACCACAATGCTCTCCTCTCTATAGGTGGTGGTGTTGTTAACTGGTTTGTTACTGAGTGGTGAACATTCTGTTTATTTGAATTTATTTATTTATTTTTTATAGATAGTGACCTTAAAATGGTTGTTTGAAGGCATATACTGGTTGCAAATTAGCTGTTTTTCCAGCATTATCAGATATTTACCAGCTGTTGAGGTGTTTACTGGATGCTTAGATGTCAATTGATTATGCAGTTGTTAAATTTTACCCTAATCAGGTATTTATTGTTTGTGGACTGGTTGTTTTTTTTTTAAATTTATTTATTTTTTTAAAAAATTGTCTTCCCGTTGGCAGGCGTTTACTGTTTGCTGACTAGTTGTTTACCTGTTAATGGTCTCTTGCGAGACTCGCTCTGAGCAGGTGAGGTTTTGGTGGTACAGTTTGGTGCCAGGATCTCATGGCTCAGATGGACACTACTCCGACTCCCGGAGCGGGATGGAACTTTACCAACAGAGGCCACATTTGCCTTTGATGTAGGGGGTGCGGCCTTTTTCCCTGAGGACCTGTGATTGGACAGAGGCAGTAAACCAGAATCAGGGTTACATTAAAGTGGGATTAGAAATACAGCATACTCGCCTGGATTACAGTAAAACTAGGCTTAGCACTTAGCATAATAAATAGGATTACAGTAAACTTGGATCAGGACTTAATGTTGTAATTATAACCATACTAAACTCAGGTCAGGGACTACATTAAAGAAGACTGAAACATAACATGTATTAAGGCTAATTTACACCATGGACACGCACTCTCAAAACTGTCACAGATTTAACACTGTCTGTAAAGCTTGATTTAAAACATAAGTGTTTTAAGTTACAGTTTTCAGAGCAAGTGTAGCACCATTTTGTCCAAGTACAGAATGTGACATTACTGGGTTGGTTGGTTGCCACTAGCTCTACATTAGTTTATGTTAGCTTACTAGTGACAAAACCAATAACTCAGTGGAAAACAAGGAAACTAAAACTAAAAAGCAGTCTTGGGGGTGGGGGGTGTCACTTTTGTATTGCCCCTGGCTGTAACAATGAGTTTTATGTTAAAAAAAAACAAAACAAAAAAAAACAACAACGTCTCTTAAGCAGTAAGTGGTTCTTCATTGTTGGCCAGCTGCACTGAAACGGGAGATCACAATTTAGTTGACGAGGAAAAATAAAACACAGAGGGGACAGTGTTGGACTTCAGCTTGTCGGTCCGGCAAACCACCAGTGCACCTGACAACAGTCTCTCATCCACACAGTGAGGGAAATAATTGGTTGATCCCCTGCTGAATTTGTAAGTTTGCTCACTTACAAAGAAACGAATAGTCTGTAATTTCTATGGTAGTTTCATTTTAATGGAGCGAGACAGAACATCAACTGAAAATCCAGAAAAAAACCCCCAACACATTACATAAAAGTTATAAATTGATTTGCATGTCATTGAGTGAAATAAGTATTTGATCTCCTACAACCCAGCCAGAATTTTGACTCCCACAGATTGGCTGTGTGCCCATGTGGCACACAGATTACCTGTCAATCAATTACAGATACCCCTGATTTCAACACGTTATGTGTAAAAAGCACACTTGTCCACAGAATCGCTTTCTTCCATTCCACCCTCTCCACCACCACAGGCAAGACCAAAGAGCTGTCAAAAGACGTCAGGGACAAGACTGTAGACCTGCACAAGGCTGGAATGGGCTACAAGACCATCAGCAAGAAGCTTGGTGAGAAAGTGACAACTGCTGGTGCGATTATTCAGAAACAGAAGAAATATAAAAAGACCGTCAATTGGGAGGAGCTTGTTAATGATGTGAAGACAGTTGGGACCACAGTCACCAAGAACACCATTGCTAACACACTACGCCACAAATGGATTGAAATCTTGCAGTCCCCACAAGGTACCAGTGATCTCCTCTGAAGACGTAGCCCGAGGCGTGCCCTTCACTGCCAGCGCGCTGCCGCCTCCCCACACCTCAGGATGTCAGCGCTCATCATGACTGACCTCTGGAACTCTGCACCAAGGGGAAATGACTTCTCAAGTTCTTACCCTCAAGACTTCTTTAAAAAAAGAAAAACCAAAAAAACCCCCAAAAAACAAACAAACAGTCAGAATCAGAGAAAGTTACCCTTGCCTGTGTAATCTGTGTGTATGAAACAGCTGTTGGGCACTTCCTGATAACATTCAATAATAGATTTTTCAAAATGCCAAGCACACATGGGATACTTGTGTAAAAAAATGTGCATCTGGTCACAGAGTTATTTTCCTTTCAGGTCCCTGCTGAGCGCTAATTGGACAGACAGTAGTGGGAAATGCCAGCTGTATGGGCATGAGTTCCAGTGTAGGGGATCTATATAGCCCACTTCTGTGCAGCATTGGAATTTACTCACTTACACATACCAGGTTGTTACACCTGATTTTGTTTCGTTCAATGAGTCTGTATGGAATTTATTGTATTTCTGAAGCTGGTCTAAAAGGAAAACATGAAATCTTTTTGTTCATGGACACAAATTTCATGTTTTGTTTTGGGTTTTTTTGATGACAAATGTGTTTACACAGGAAGCATATTTCATGTCTGCAGTATGCTGTCCAGACAACCAATAAAACAGAGCTTTAAAAGAAGCTCTAAGTCTTCTTCTGTATTAAATGTAAACCACAACTTATGCCTCTACATGTTGCATCAAATAACCGAGTGACATTTAATTGATAATTAATTACTCGATGCTCTCGCACAAGTATGCAGGAGTATCCAGCTATGCGTGATTCACATGAATCTCACACACTGTTACATATATAGCCTAATGAAAACAAGAAAAATCATGAGGTTCAGGGCCCTGTCTCAGACAGCAGATTTAACCTCTTGAGATCCTATGTCCTCATATGGGGACATTATTGAGCAGAATGAAGTATAAAGTGATTTACACTTTGTTAAACAATGATGACTTTGGGTTATGCTGTAAAGTAAATTCACAATTCAACATAACAAAAAAACCCCCCAGAAAACGTGCGTCTTACTTCACGCCACTTGAATTAGATGTTCTCCTAAGTACTTATAGCGACTGTAGTGGGGAATTCTTTGTGGAAAATATCCCACTCCTGAGTAGTGCTTATGAATGCAGCATGAACATTGATTCCTCTCATGGATGGGTCTTCCAGCATGACAATGACACAAAAAACCTAAAGGATTTAGAGAGTTTCTGTAAAGAGGAGTGGGCCAAAATATCTCCTGAGATGTGTGCAAACCTGGTGACCAGCTACAAGAAACACCTTATTGCTGTGCTTACCAACAAGGGTTTCTCCACCAAGTACTAAGTCATGTTTTGCTTGGGGATCAAATACTTATTTCACTCAATGACATGCAAATCAATTTATAACTTTTATGTAATGTGTTTTTTCTGGATTTTCAGTTGATATTCTGTGTCTCACCATTAAAATGAAACTACAATAAAAATTAGAGACACAAAGGTCATTTCTTTGCAAGTGAGCAAACTTACAAATTCAGCAGGGGAATCAAATAATTTCCCTCACTGTATAACATGCTCTACAAATGCTAGCATTACAGCTAACCCGTTTCAGTGCAGCTAGCCAACAGTGAATAACCACTTACTGCTTAAGAGACAAAGAGTGAAAGTGGACAGGCTTTCCTTGGTTTCCTTGGCGCTACACTTGCTCTAAAAACTGTAACTTAAAACACTTTTTTTTTAAAAAAAAATCCAGCTTCCAGTTTTTTAGAGCAGCTGTCCGTTTAGCCAATTAGCCTTAATACATGTAGTGTTTCATGTCCTCTTTAAAACTGAAATCAGGACTACAGTAAAGCGATCACGGCTATGGTAGATACTCACTTGGAGGCTGATGCATTTTTCCCTGACAAGGCGGTGCTGTTCTTGGGTGTAGCCTGTTGACCTCTTGGTGTTGCCTGTTGGCCCTTGCCTTTGGAGGGCAGAGCCTGACTCCTCTTTGTGCTGCAGATTCAAAAGAAAAGCTGCAGTTCCAGAATGATTCAGTGCTGAAGGACCAAGTAAATATATTTCCACACTTACCTCATGACTACTTCCTCCTCCTCCTCCTCCTCCTCCTCCTCCTCCTCTTCTTCTTCTTCTTCAGAGTCCTCCTCTTCCTCTTCGGACTCTTCCTCCTCTTCTTCCTGTTCATCATCTTCTTCCTTCTCCTCGTCAATAGAGGAGCGTTGACGGGATGGGACACGGCTGGATCTCTGTTTGGGTCGACAATCTGGACAAAACCAGTCGCCTTCTGGAACCGACTGAGTCAAAACAAACTGGTTAATTCACTGAAACACGTCAAAAGTGTGCTTAGCTTTCTGCAACTCTGCCTGAAGCTGCTTCACACTCAAAGCCTTCAAACAAATATTTCTTTTGCTGTGAAGCACACACAGGATGCAAAAACAGCATGTTAAACAAAATGGCAGCAATGTAAACATGCGCTTGTGCACCTATAAACACCTGCGCCTCACGGTGCAGGTGTAGTGTATTTACCTTGAGGCGTGGCCTCAGACAGTGGGTGTGGTGTCCTCTGTCACAGCTGTCACACAGCAGCATGTTGTCGGCGTCTCCTTTACATCTGCAGATGCGACAGCGGGCGTTGAGGATGGAACGAGACCATAGGATGCTTCGCTCCAGAGTGGACAGGTGAATAAACACCTGAAAACAAGCAACAACAAATTACATAAACATGTTAGAAAGTTAATCCAACAAAAAACATCAGGCTGTTTTTTGCCGCATTAATATGGCTCTGCACAGCACTGACTTGCCAGAGCAAGGCTGTTGTAGCTTTCTGAGTCATAATAGCATATTTACACAGGGGGAAAAAAAACTCCCTGTTGAGATCCTGCAAAGAAATCCAAGAGCTTCTGTACGTGTCTGTTCTTCACCTATACTAACAACTGTTCAATAAACAACTCAGAGGGTAATTCAAGTAAGTGCAGTGTGAGTTTGATCATTTGGTTGTTTGGTTAACAGAAACTTTGAACCGCTCCATCCTGTGTTTCCCTATAGGTTGAGGGCTCTGCTGTATGTGGGGGTGAACGGGTGTGAAAAAACTGAGAGGCAGCCAAAAAAGTTATAATTTTTTCACTTTGTTGGTCTAAAATTAAAAAAAAAAAAACTTTACAGATACACACATGCGTGCAGATTTGCATGCAAAACCAAGCAAAGAAAGAGGGTAGAACGAGAGAGAAACTAGCACAACCATAAATGCATTAGAGATTTTTTTTTTTAAAGATAAAATTAACCCAGTTCACATGGAGAAAATTTTTATTTTTGCTTGTTTACGTGTAACTGCTACTGAGTAAGAGCTTAATTTAAAAAAAAAAAATTGGAAGTGTATAATAAATGACAAGAATCGTGTTTATCTGACCTGAGACAGACTGGAGCAGAATTGCAGAGACTCCCTCCATCGCTCCAACACCGTCTTATTGACTCGACCACCGTCACTGCCATCTGACAGACACAGAGAGAGATACAGGTAAAGCCTGAGTGATTTCTTTTAAGGGTATTAAAAAGTAACCTGGCTGTACTGAGAGGAACAGAAACATAATTCCAAACAGAAAGAAGTCTGTTTCAACATGATGATAATGATGACTATTCTTCTATATCTAAGATTTCATTTCTCTCCTGTGGCTGGAGGAGTCATCAAAAGTCATACCATCACTGGCTTGGTCCTCATCTTTCTTCTTGTTCTTCTTCATCTTCTGGTCTTTCTTTGAGTCTTCATCACCTGCAGGAGCGAATGAGGCAACTGTTATACAGTAAAAACAATTGAGAAAAGGTTTAGCACATACACACCTGTAGCTCCAATAATTTTGGTGTCACATGGACAATATACCACCACCAACATTTTGCAACTGTTATCAGTCTTTTTCGCCCTCTCCTTTCAGTCAATCAACCCCATTGTCTGACAAGTTTCTAGCTGACAGACAAATCCAGACCTGGAAGGAAACTCACCTAGCGGAGCTTTGAGGAAGCGTCTCTCGATACCTTGCTCAATGTGGGCGAGAGCCTGAGCCAGGATTTGTACAGAGCTGCTGACCACCTGAGGAGTTCCAGTGCCGCTGGACCCACATGCTGCAGAGCTGTCAGCTTTCAGCCCCTGCAGCCTGACACACAAACAATACATTAAGGAACATTCAGCTCTGAACACAGGAAGGCTGAAACCAAAATTTCAAGTGCACCAACACAAACCATGAAGTGATCACTGTCATGTCAATTTTGCGCTTGGACAAACTACACTCTTAGGTTCCAAACTCTGTACCTGTCTCTGGCTCTCAGGTGGGCAGACTCCACTTCCATGGCCTCCACTCGTCCACTTGTCACCCCTGCATTCTCTCTGCCATCAGAACTGAGCAGGTCATAGTTTCCAGCTTCTAATGCTGAGCGCCACACCTGTCTGTCCATCACCTGAACACAAAAAGAATGAGACAGGTGAGTGGTGCATCAGCTGTGGCTGAGGATACCTATCCTTTGCCGTCATTGGCAGGTGTTCTCACCTTCAGAGTTCCCAGAGTTCCCTGGTGGATGCGGTCCTCGATGTCCAGCAGAAGGTCTCTGAGTCTCACCTCCATCATACACTCAGCTGCAACAGTGAATTTTGGGGCCAACTGGGATGACTCTGGATCATCTGGGTAAATAAAAAGGTTGGTTTATAAGTTATGCAAGAGATTATTTCCTGTGTCTGCAGGTAGTTTACCTGTGTAAACTGATTATGATTTGATTTGATTATGCTTGTAGTCATGTAATGGGGATAACCTGTGTGTATCACCAATATATTTAGTTTCAGGTTTTCTGTATATTTAGCTCTGGGCACTTCCTGTAATACCTGTGTGTCTGTATTTGTTCCTGTCACAGTTCTGCAGTAGCTGTTGCAGCCTCTCTCTCTCCTGCAGCAGTGCCTCCTTCAGGCTACTCTCTCTGTGACCTCGAGGGTTCAGAGTTTCGATCAGCTGATCAACCTCCTCCAATGAGCTATAGAAGGACCAACGGTTGGGACAGTTGACTGGCGGGCTGCAGGTGTGGAGGGGGGCAGGACTCAAGCCAGCACTATTAAGTTAGGAAAGTAAAGAAGGTTTAGTTAGCAATAGAAAGCTGTGTGGATGCTGAAGCTCTTTTTAACTAGTTCACTCCCAGTATAAAGCATTAACTCTGAGTGACCCACGTTCCCTCAGCTGTTTCATCCTTGACACCTTCCTCTTCCTCCTCCATGTTTGTGGTAGTTGTGTCCTGTTCAGGTTTTGGGCTTGGCTGCAGCATGTCCTCTGTCAGACCGAAGTAGTCATCCTCCACAAAAAGGGCAGAGGCTGAGGGGAAGAGCCAGTATCGGCGGTACAGCCGGTCTCTGCCCAAAGGCAGCAGGCAGGTGCAGGCTGCTGCCTTCTGGATACATTCCTGCAACTCTCTGACCTGCAATGACGACGCAATCAGGTCAAACAGACTGCCTCTGCCATCTAACTGTTTAGTTTTTGTGATCTCTACTAATAAGGTTAGCTGAAGAAGACGCCATGAACATGTGCACCTGACAGAATCTGAAAGTATCTAAAATGCAACAAAAATGGGAGTACAGACAAGACTGAATCAAAAAAAAGTTTTTGGAATGGCGCTTCTCTGCGAACCATGTGAGCTCTGTGCAAACCATGGCTTTTGCTGTAGCAGGCAACTGAGCACATGTCAGGAAAATCCTACTAGGACAGCTGAACTTCATTTGGGGTTAATCAGAGTCTCTTTAATTGCTGGCAGGTGTGTACCCAAGAAGCCTGAATGCTTGATTAAATCAAAAGGTGCTCTAAAGTATTAGTTTAAGGGTGTGCACACTTATGCAACCACCTTATTAGACTTTTTTTCCCCAATTGAATTTTATAGGTTACATTAAAGGTGGGAAAAGTTTTGAAAGGATTTATTGTGTCTCATTTTCAGCTTTTTCCTCAAACTGGAGAGGAAATGGCTGCACATATTCAGAAGGCACTCATTTCGCCTAGAAAAATAGTTTGTTGCTTTATAAAACAGCTCTGCGTGAAGCTAGGACATCTTACTATGCGTCACTGAAGAAAATAAGAACAACCCCATGTTTCTTTTCAGCACTGTAGCCAGGCTGACAAAGAGTCAGAGCTCGGCCCAGCCAAGCATTCTAACTTAAACTAGTAATGACTTAATGAACTTCTTCACAAATAAAATTTTAACAATTAGAGAAACAATTATTCACAGCCGTCCTACAGACATATCATTATGTACAGCAGCCTTCGAAACTGCTGATATTTATTTAGACTCTCTCTCTCCCATTGATCTCTCTGAGTTAAGTTCGATAATTACTTCCTCAACGTGTCTATTAGGCCCCATCCCTACGAGACTGCTCACAGAAGTCCTACTATTAATTAATGCCACAATCTTAAATATGATCAATCTATCTTTATTAACGGGCTACGTACCACAGGCCTTTGGTGGCAGTAATGAAACCACTACTTAAAAAGCCTTCACTTGACCCAGCTGTCTTAGCTAATTATAGGCCAGTCTCTAAGCTTCCTTTTGTTTCTAAAATTCGGGAAAGAGTAGTTGCAAAACAGCTAACTGATCATCTGCTGAGGAAGCGTTTATTTGAAGAGCTTCTTATGGCATCTGACAGTGAACTCATCTCTGTGCTTGTCCTATTAGACCTCAGTGCAGCATTCGATACCGTTGACCACAATATTTTACTGCAGAGATTAGAACATACCTTGGGTATTAAAGGAATTGC
>VVAS01071975.1:0-13018 GCA_015103295.1 Ptychochromis oligacanthus
TGAATAGAAATTGTATGACAAAAGAACTGTAAAATGTAGTTTCTTCAAGTTTCTGAAACTATAACAGAAGAACAACCAGTCTCAGGGAGGTTGCTGAAATACTATCTAACCCTAACCCTAAGTGGGATGCCAACAAGCTGCTGGATTTTAGAGGTTAAAATGATCAGTGACTAAATTGCAGGAAACTCAAAATGCCCCAAAATAAATATAAAAATAAATACATTACATACATGTCCCTGCATCATAATGTAGCAAAAAGCATATATAGTTTTTTGAACTGGGTATTTAGTTTTGTACAGCTTGCCATATGAAATCTCATCATTACTGTTTATTAGTGGAGCTTTTGATCAGACCACAAAGAGACTGCTGATAAGGACACACTGTAGCTTTTATATGTAGATAGTTTTTCCTCTTTGTAAAATATATCAATAGAATTGTTATTATACCTTTGATGTCCAAGTTCCCTGTAATCTCAAACCTGCAAAGTTGTGAATGTAAATGTAATAAAGAGCTGCATAAAATCTGTTATGAAGCCTACAGATCCACTTTGTGCATTCAGTACTGAGACTGTGTTCCTAATGTGCTTTTTAACATTTACTGTTTTCCAGCATTATTCTCATCAGTAGGCAGTAATCATGAGGAACATTCAGAAGTGTCTACTACCCACACAGTACACCAGTTTCTTTGCTCACAAGCTGGCTGGCTTGCCTTTTTCTCCCTTTAGCCTTCTTGCTTGTAAAACAGAAGGATGCACACATTAAATCAGAGCTGATATGGGCATTGTCCTAAACACAGTTAGCAGCTTGTGAAACTGCTGGTCCTCCCTCTCAGGCCCCTTCTTACCTGGCTTTTACTGTTCCCACAAACACCATCTTTCCTCTGCTGGGAGTCTTCATATCTGGTGCAGTTTGTCCTCCCTTGATATAAGACTGCTTAAGAGCTGACAGGATTGTCTTTTGCCCTGTCACTGCAGGTAATACAGCCAGTGACAAACAGTTCAGTGCACCTCACTCTCATCCTCATCCCTCCTTTCGTATCGCTTTAAAATCACCATGAGGTTGAGGCATTGAGCAGCATAGCCTTAATGGTGTTTACATCCACCAGAGGCTTCAGTGATCTCGTTAATGTATATATGTTTAAACCGAGAAGAGTGTCAATTCCAGCTAAGACGTGTGAAAGCGTGTTAAGGTATATAGGAATGAGGATACATCGCAGCGGTGTTTTGTAGATTTCTTTCCTCAAGTTTTTTTTCTCAATTAACGGATTGATCATTATTGGTCTACACAGTGCCACAGATGAGGAAAATGCAAATTAGGATTTCCATGAGGTCACATACAGCGATGTAAAACACAAAGATAGTAAGTTTACGATGATGTATATTAGCAAAAGGCAGCAAATCTTTATAGGCTAGAAGTGGAGAAGGTTTAGCATTTTTTTTCTTCAAACATGGATCCTGCAGTCTCAGTAAGATTTGATATAATCACACCTACACAGTACTGATGAGCTAAACCTCCGACTGTAAACTCTTTTTTAACATTTAAAACTGAAACATAAATAATTTATATTTATTAAGTTAGTATTTCACCTTGACAAAATGCCTACATTTTGAAAGCACGTGTCCAGACGTGCTGCTGTATGTGTCTGCTGGTGTATTTTTGTTCTCCATATGATTTTTGCGGCCCTGCTGTGTTTCCATCACCATTTCCCTCTTTCATCTGTGGTTTGTCAAAACAAACATCAGAATAGCTGATTCAGGACCAGAGGTGGGCTGCGACTGCGACTTATTCATGTCGCAGACCCAGAGTGGATGACTTTACACCAAACATCTCCAAAGTGAATATGCTGGTATGGAGTCAGAGCTGGTTACATATGAAATTATTAGTTCATTTTCGATAGTATTGGAGAGGACAGTGAGACATAAATATCACACCCATTCAATGGCACATGATTTTTGTACGAATTAAGTTGGGATGTGGTTAAGTTTTTGCCACCCTCTCTAGTTAGTATCGGAAATACTGGTCAGTTAAACTACTTATTAATATTTTATTAAAGTACAGTGCCACTTCATTTGGTACACCTGTTCAACTGTTCGTTAACACAGATATCTAATCAGCCAATCATATGGGAGCAACTCAGTGCATTTAGGCATGTAGACATGGCCAAGACGACCTGCTGAAGTTCAAACTGAGCTTGGGGAATGAGGAAGAAAGGAGATTTAAGTGACTTTGAACGTGGTATGTTGTTGGTGCCAGACAGGCTGGTCTGAGTATTTCAGAAACTGCTGATCTACTGGGATTTTCCCACACAATCATCTCTACGGTTTACAGAGAATGGTCTGAAAAAGAGAAAATATCCAGTGAGTGACAGTTCTGAGCAAAAATGCCTGGATGATGCCAGAGGTCAGAGGAGAATGGCCAGACTGCTTCGAGCTGACAGGAAGGTAACTGTAACTCAAATAAGCACTCGTTACAACCAAGGTATGCAGAAGAGCATCTTTCAACATGCAACAAGTTGATCCTTGAACCAGATGGGCTACAGCAACAGAAGACCACGAAGGGTGGTACTCCTGTCAGCTAAGAACAGGAATCTGAGGCTACAATTCACAGGCTCACCAAAACTGGACAAAAGAAGATTGGAAAAATGTTACCTGCTCTGATGAGCCTCGATTTCTACTGTGACATTCAGACAATAGGGTCAAAATTTGCTGTAAACAACAGGAAAGCATGGATCCATCCTGCCTTGTATCAAGCTCAAGTTCAGGCTGCTGGTGGTCGTGTAATGGTGGCAGGGGATATATTCTTGGCACACTTTGGGCCCCTTAGAACCAATTGAGCATCATTTAAAGGTCACAGCCTACCTGAGTATTATTGCTGACCATGTCCATCCCTTTATGACCACAGTGTACCCATCTTCTGATGGCTGCTTCCAAGAGGATAATGCACCATGTCACAAAGCACCAGTCATCTCAAACTGGTTTCTTGAACATAGCGGTGACTTCACTGTACTCAAATGGCCTCCACTGCCACCAGATCTCAATCCAGTAGAGCATCTTTGGGATGTGGTGGAATGAGAGATTCACATCATGGATGTGCAGGCGACAGATCTGCAGAATCTGTGTGATGCTGTCATGTCAATATTTCTGAGAAATCTTGCACCTTGTTGAATCTGTTCCACAAAGAATTAGGGCAGTTCTGAAGACAAAAGGGGTCCAAGCTGGTACTAGCAAAGTGTACCTAATAAAGTGGTCATTGAATGTATATATATGGCACCCTGGTGGTATCACTGCTAATGTTAGCGACACTCAGCAAACTCTCTGTAAAGTACTGCACGTTTCAGCTTTTAAAATGCGATTTGCTAATGACGAATGTGATTGATGGTTTCAAATGGGTCTTAAATACACGTACAATATTTGTATGGACAATGGTTAACCTTCTCTATTTTTTTTTTTTTATGTTTTCTGCATGTTTTCTTTCTTTCTGACTAGTCAATACTCTGATTTTATTTCTCCTCTTTAATCGACTAGTAAATTAGTCATCTTTAGTCTTTGGTAAAATCTCAAGTAACATTAACAGAAGTATCCCCTTTAAAGATTTGTTTGGTCTGATCTCAGTATGACATTCTTGCAGTGTATGCATGCATATACAGTAAGTGTGTGTATTGTGGTTCGGATGTGGTTCCCTAATGTTTTACATTGGCATGATGTCAGAACAGTCCACTTCCTGTGGTAGACCAGGATTGGCTCACTACAGCGGTGGAGAGAGGGCACTTGAGAAGCTTTCCTACAGTAGGTGTGTGTGTGTGTGTGTGTGTGTGTGTGTGTGTGTGTGTGTGTGTGTTTATCCCCTGCATTTTTATGTTAGCTTACACTCAGGCCGATGCTAATGAAGATATCCACCAACTTTACAACTGAGCAGATGTCTGTGCTCTCATATGGCTCCCTGCAACACGCTGTGGTATTGTGATTCATTAAGATGCTCCACTTTGTTGTGAGTCTGATTAAATCTGCCCTAAATGAAAGTCAAACCTAAAGAGCAGAGAGTTTTTCTGGGACTCACAGACTGTAGCATCTGGGCTGAAATGATTTAATGATTAATTGATCACTTTAGTAATTAACAAGAGGAGGAGTATCCCACTGAGCTGTTTTCTGTGTGTTCGAGATGTAAATAGCTATTAAGGCTAAAACTGAGATAAATTTGGTTCCAAAGTGGAAAAATTAGTACAAGTTTACTAGGCAACTAGCTGTCGTTTCAACATCAATTGGCAGTGTGTTTAAAAAAATGTAAAAAAAATCTTCCAAAACATTGCAAATGCAGAAGAAACACACATCACACCATTATATCTCTCATACTGAAAGGGCAAAGTGAGGATGGCTAGGCACTGTGATCGTCCAGAGGCCAAATGTGGGAAGTCGTTTTGAAGCATTATCTAAATCAACCTTAATTTTAAAGGTCACCAAAATTAGGTTTAGAAAGCCCCCCCCCTCTCTGCTAAAAGTAGGCTGTAGTTAGCAGGACAGATACCTCATTCTTATCTAGCCCAGAATCTTTTAGACCAATTAATTTTCTATTATGCATCTCTGGACATTTATAGTTGTTTTGGCCAAACAAATATACACTGCCTGGTGGAGGGGGGGGAATGAAAGTCATCACTTGGATTTAACTGAGCAAACAGGTAAGAGCCTTCCATTGGATAATTAGAGCAATGATTAAAAGGTTTTGGTTGCGACAGGTAATTTAACCCTAACTGATGCAGTGAGTAGCTTCTCATTTCTTAAACAACCATGTCAGGAGACATATCCTGTGGTTGTGGAAAAGATGCTAATCCGTTTCAGAAGTGTCAAATTACTGGTCTGCTCAAGGAAAGAAAATAACTAAGTTTGGCATCATATAATAAAGAAATAACCAGTAGAACTGAACTCATGGCTGTGTTTAATAGTGAAAGGAAGAGCATTTCCACACTCACAATGTGACACGAACTCAATTGATTGGGACTCAACAGCTGTGTAGCCTTAAGAAACCCACTTATCAGTGAGCAATGGGAAAAAGTCATGTGGTCTGAGTCCAGATTTACCCTCTTGTAGAGTGATGTGCACATCAGGTAAGATCTTGATTATACCTTCCATGTCTGCGAGTCTGCTTGGGTTCGAGTGATGTAAATTCTGTCGTCACACAGTCACCACGGGGCGACATTTGGATGTCTGCATGCCTGGCCAATTCTTTGTGACCATGTGGACTCGTACTTTACATTACAATGCACCGACTGCACATGCACCCCTTGCGGCAGACTTCAAGCTGACTTCAAAGAAGTATAACAGGAAGGACTAGTTGGCTGTCCTGTCCCCAGCTGTCAGTGTCTGTGTCCACAACAGAGTATAATCAAGGCTTCAGATGAGGAGCAAATGAAGTGATGCACCCATCATGCCTAGTGCCTGTCATATAAGCCTGTGGGGGTGTGTTGTGATCTGGGGTTGCTTCAGTTGGTTGGGTCTAAGTTCGGAAACATTATGTACCCAAAAAATGAGGTCAGCTGACTACCTGAATATACTGAATGAGCAGATTTTTCCATCAATTAATTTTTTATTTATTTATTTATTTTTGTCCTTGATGGCACAGACATATTCCAAAATGATAATGCCAGGATTCATCAGGTTTAAACTGTGAAAGAGTGGTTCAGGGAGCATGAGACTGGAGAAGACTCTCCCATCATCAATACAAGATCTTGGCGAAAAATGAATGCAACTCTGGACGGAAATAAATGTTATTGCCATGGCGAATGTGTGCTGTATCAAAGCTAAATGAAATATTAGTGTGTAACTATACAGAGAATTATTAATTAGCCAGAGATATTCAGGGCTGTATGAGAGCTATGACATAGCCACAACACTGAAGTTGGGTTTAGTGTTCAGTGGGATGGTAACGATAGTACGGTGCATACTGAATATCTGCCAAAAAATGTCTTAGATGAAAAAATGCAGACAGTACTAAAACCATTCACTGAAATTAGAAATAAATTATATGTTTATTTGATTGGCAGAAACTTAATAGACAGCAATTTTCACAATCAGTTGAGTCGTTTATTCAGCAAATGCCAAATACACATAATCCAGCCTCTCAGATGTTAGGATTTCCTTCAGGTTTCTCATCGGTAACACTCTAATTTGAATAACCGAATCACTTTACAGAGCTAACCATTAATAATTCAGTCAAAAGAACCTTCAGTTAAAGACCTTCAGCCTACATAAATATCTGCAACTTTATAATTCCCTGTGGTGCTTTTGAGTTTTGTTTAAGTGCTCTGCTCCGAAGCGTTTAAGCAATCATATCCAAGCGTCCTCTTTGGTGACATCAGCTGCTGCACCTTGGCAGTTGGATTTGTTGCTCTCTACAGGCACACAGCACTGATTCACTTCTTGCCATTTACATTTTTGAAATGTGAAGTTTATTATTATATTTGGCACTATAAATTGCTTTCTGTTTTGGAAAATTAAGATAAGACCATGTGACACATGGTGTGTTAAATAGATTTCAGGATGTTTTATTATCTCAGCTCACATATAGTCCTTCCTTCTGTGTAAATACAAGAGTAACACATTTGAAACAGATCCATCTTACTTTATCTGCTAGTCTAGTGAAAGGCATGCTTTTTTGTATGCCTTTAAGTCCTTTTTATATACTGATGGATGCATCAGGGCCAGATTGATTAGTAGACTCCTCCTAAGCCTAATTTTTTTGTTTTATTTTTTTCCCCATGTTGTTGTTGTTGTCTGTCTTATTGGATTCCAGGATAATGTGAGGAAGGAGTGCATTTAATTAGAAAGGTATAATTTCTCAAACCAAACTTTAAGAATTGTTATGATTCTGCTTTGCAGATGTACATTCAAATGCTGTTTCTGTGCATTTGAGGACAAAAAAAGTAGTGAAATAGGGGGCAGTATTCCTGTCTCCTGTACTTCTAACTTGTCATTTTGATGAATGGTGATGAAAAATTGCTCTGGCACAGAGAGTAACTGGTGTTTAATTAGTGCACTATTTTACCTTCTCTTGAGAAACTTGGGGATTGACAACAAGCTGGCAACGCTGCAACACTGGAGTTCCACAGAAGCATTAAGCAAAGGTAAGAAGAAAAGGCAGAGAGGAACTGAACCACGCATTGAATCACTGTGCTGTCAGTGAGTGAAGTCATTGAGCTGGAGGATGCAATTCTCTGGGCTCCAAGTATCCGGGTTGTTTCTCACTTACACGGCTCAGTTGCAATTTTATTCTCTCTCCTTTGCTGGCTATTGTTATTTTGCAGGGTCCCTCAAGTGAATGACAGGCATTGATTGCACTTTGGGGCAAGTCTGTTGGCTCCATTTGTGTGTAACGCGATTGATCAGTCACAGAAAAATAACCAAATCTATTTCAAATCATTATTTGTTCCACTTAATCACACAAAGATTGAAATCCCAAAATGGAACTTAGCTTTCTGCCCAATACTCTGTCTTAAACACCACCATTTATACTAATCACTCTTAAACAGTACCTGTGAAAGATGCATCGTTTAGGAGCAAAGGTCATACTGAACTGATAACACCGGCAGGTTCATGAAAGTCAGGCTCAGTGATAATGATAGCTGATGCTCCATGGGATCACTATCAGATGTCACAGTGACTTATCCCATAATGACTCTTTGTCCACATTTGAAATTGGCTTGCTCCTTTGACACCATAACACAGAACTATGGCATTACAATGACAAAGAAATTGCCATCATAGTGAGTGCATCATTATTTCTTTGTTTAGGAGATGGCTTTTTCCTTCAGTGACAGCAAAGCTTTGATTTTACAGTTGAGTAGGATGTGCTGCAGAGCACAGACTGGTTCAGTTTCATTCTGACTAGTGGTGATGCTCTGTAAGGTACTAGAATGATGTTCACTGTTTGTCTTCGCAGGCTCAAATGAAAATGTCTCTATTTCTGTCAACCATAGGTCCTCGCATTTCATGTTTCCTGCTTAATAGGCCATTGATCTGTGTGGCTGGACATTGCACTGTAATCACTGGTAACATGAGTGCTTGTTAGGAGAAAGCTTTCTTTTGAATAAAAGAGACACAAAGATATGCTTCTCACGCCTAAAAATAATTAATAGTTGAGAGAAAGAGGCTCCAAAAACCTCAGTAACAAAGTGATTTAAATCAAAGGCTTAACTTAATTTGCTGAAAGTGAACATAAGCTATATACATTGTTATAGCTGAAGTGTGTGTGTTTAGCCAGTGTTTTTCACTGAGCTGGTCCTTGTTACTCATTTTGCAAGGTCCTTTTGTCTTTTGCGTTCCCTCCCTTTTTCTTCCATGTTTTCCTCACCTTCATCTGTGTAAATGTATCTGTAATGAGACAGACAGAATTTAGATGGTATGTATTGAGAGTAAGAGAGTCACGTCTTTTGCATGGATTCAGGGAGGTCCCTAAACTCATTTTTGCTTCTCATATTATAGGTTGACCCATCACAGCAAGCCATAACAATCCTCAGGCCACTTGGTGCTGCCCTGGTGCTCCCAATGGGCAGTCTACCACTGTGTTTGACCAGTTAACATTTAGTAAACACAGCACACGTACTTCACTCAAAGTACCTCCTCTACTCTTGTGCTATGAAAACGTTCCTGCGGTCTGAGATTGTCTGTATCACTAGTTCCTTTTTGTAGTTTTTAAAATTAAACAGTATCACCCAATTTGATTGAGGTTTGTTATTTATTCATATCTCAGATTAGATACTTACAGCTAATACTGTACATGTATCAAAAGACAAGTAAAAAAGAAAAAAATCACCTTAGGTCCTCTAGCATGCACAGTGTATGCACAGTGTATATCATGGAGCTTTCCACTCACAACCTGATGTGTTTTATTTGTGCTTACATGTGCATGTTTTCACGTCTCACTGTGCAAGCAATTCTCATAGCTAGTGCTCGTCATCATCAAGGCCTGTATTGATTTTTCACACCATTGATTTTACTGGGTGAAATGGCTCATCAGGTACACAAGGTGAGAAGCTATTTTTGGTGGCTTTGTTGGTGTTGAACGTGCGAGTAATGGAGGTGTTAGCAGCACAATCTATATTTCTGTCTGTAAATGCCAAATATACAAATACTGTTTAGCAAAAGTTGTGTGTTTTTGATGCATTATATTTTTTTTATTTTGTTGGTACAGCTTTTTAATTGGCAAATCCTGACAACAACACAGAAAAATCATCTGCAGAGGGCTCCGTTCCACGATCGGTGTCATTCTCAGGCTGGCCCAGTTCTCACACATTCATGCCCCACAGCTTATTCTATCTATGCATCGACAAGCTTGATCTTTCCACCAGCAAGCAAATATAGCCTGCTGTGTGGCTCACAGTGTGAATCTGCGATGTGAGAGATAATACTTGAGTATTTGTTTGGGTTTTCTGGACCAATGCTTGAGCTCAGTGATTGAAATGAAATGTGTGACAAGGCAAAATATAGTATCCTTTTTACGATTAAAAAGGCCAATCTTGCCCTTCTTCTTAATGCAACAATCTCTGATCCTTCTACTTGCAAATAATCCGTAGACTATAGACTAGTTTCCATACAAGTAGGTCAGTTTAGATTTTATTAATAGCGCACTTAATTCTATTGGGATCCATTTCTTCTGAGCATAAATCATTTGTTCCACACCTCCTCTCCTGGCCTGTCATGTTTTACAGTAGATCCATCTGCACTTGAGCAGGATTATGAAAACAATCCCCTCGTGACACTGACTGTGCTGTCCATTGATGCCCCCCCCACCTTCTCTTTTCAGCTCCATCCACTGTGGCTAATTCTGCCTGCCTGATCCCCTGGGCGTAATTGATCCTCATATCATTAGTCGTATGTGGATCTATCCTGGGAGACGCCCACTGTTTGACTGCAAGTCCTCTCTCATTAAACCATATATATTGTGCAGTGAGGTCTTTGATTGTGGCTCCATCACAGATCTTCATGCAGCAATGGTTGTAATGTAAACTATTTTGTTATCTGCCTGGGCCTACCTAGAGATAGAGGCTCACTGACTGTTTAGTCTAAAAGATGTGGAGGCGGAAAAAATGGAGCTCAACGGCGCGTTCCTCCCTCGCCACTATAAGGGGCCGCTTGGGCCCCAGGAGGAAGGGTGTCGAGGGTCTGTGTGTGAGCAGCCTCCTGGGTGTCCTCAGATCTCACATCTGGCTCATTGGGGAGGAAGAAGTGGCCTTGCTGCATACTCGCACCTCCTTGCCACGCTGCCAGCACCACCGAGCTCACTCCCTGTCTTTCTCTTTGTGCTCCTCATCTACAGATGGTGGGAGCGAGGACTTCGCAGACCCCCGCTCACCCAGTCTAGACCCTCACCTGAGCCACATCGGCCAAGGTAAGCAACCATATCTCTAAAAAACAGTTTTGTTTTTTTTTAACTTGAGATAGAGAAAAGTCTACAGTCTTGACAGGAAATCTAGTTTTGCCATCAACAGCACCTGCTCTTCTCACCTCTTGCTTATTATATGTACTGAGCTGCTCACGGTGTGAATGTGTATAATATGTGTGAATCAGAAGCTGAGCTGCTGAAAACAAACATGAGAGCTCCTTTCTCACCTTTTACCTTCTCTTTCCCCATATTTCCTTCTGCTTGGTTCTTTCCAGACTCCATTTCTGCTCCCTTAATGTTTTCACTGGAGGTCTTGTTTGCTGGGCTTCATTTTATTCAATTTTGTAGCAGAAACGTTTATGGCTACTGGAAATGAAGTTATATTTACAGGGAGGGAAAGTGTATGAATTTTATATTCTTGTAATTTTGCCAGTAAATCTGAGTAACTTCAAGGGGAAATAGGCTGTATACAACATTTGATGTTATCAACAGCAGGAATGTCTGTGCTTGGCAGGAAATGTTTTTGGCAAAATATGATTTCATGTGGCCTTTTTTACCCCTCCTCATACGTGTTTTGAACTGAACACCTTGATGAGTAGGTGATTCTGTTTATTTCGAGGCATGGAGTGGTCCTTGTACACGACTCTTATCACAGTCTAAAACGAAACACCGTGATTTCCCCATCACTGCTTTTGTTCTGTGGATTTCACCACTGAAGTGCGGCTGGTGTTCCCCCTCTACCCTTCTAATTTTTGACTTGAATGAGACCATTTTATATCTTTATTCAGCATTTTCATAATTTTCAATGAGGCTTTTCAGAATTAAATCAACTAATTGATGAGATTAGAGCCTTTTCCACCATAAGAACTTTCCCCAGGACTAAGAACATTTGGAGAAACAGTGCGTTCCCACTGCTTGGACCAGGGTCTAAATTAAGTTGTAGGACTTTATTTTACACCCCAAAGAGTCCCTTCTTGGGGGTGTCTTAATTTTTGAATTGCAAATAGGCTCCTGCAAATTACCAAACATACAAAAATAATTTTATTTGCAACATTGCTAAATTTAGTAAGCCCTTTTTATTATCATTAGGTCTTTTACTATTCAAATGTATCACCTATAAATGTAACGTAATGTATTTTTAGGGGAAGTTTTGAGAATGCAGGTTAACCTTGCAAGCATTAAACATTTTTCAGTAATTATCTAGCCATTAGGTGACTTTTCTGTGGGAGGTTACATTAAAGTGGAGCACTGGGACCTTTCTTTGTGGAGTTTGTATGTTCTCCCTGTGCTTGCATGGGTTTTCTCCAGGAACTCCAGTTTCCTTTCCACAGTCCAAAGACATGCATGTCAGGTTAACTGGTGATTCTAAAGTGATTGTAGGTGCAAAAGTGAGCATTAATGGTTGCCTGTCTGCCTGTGTTAGCTCTGCGATAGACCTGTCCCGCCTCTGTGGGATTGGCTAGGATAGGCTCCAGCCACCGCCACAACCCTAAACTAGATTAGCGGTTAAGAAAATGGATGGATGGACATTACTGATTGTCTCAGTGTATCTCCACTCATATCATAAATTTCTAAATTATTTATGATGTTTTTATAACACCTGTGTAATGTGATTGGCTGAAAGATTGCACAGACTTTCCATGTTAAGGGCTCTTATTTGTCATTAACCATTGACCTGATAAATGTATAGTACCAAAATATTTCTAATAAACATATTTTTCCAAGTTTGACAGTGTGCAGGAATCTGCTTGCAATGCTGTAGCTCTTTTTTTCCCCCCATCTCCTATGCCCCTGTCTTATGAAATGGATGTGCGAAGTGTGTTTTCATTAGTACTTTTGGGTGTGGAGTTTGCAGTACTGTGCATGCACTGCAAACTTCACACTGTTCAGACAATAGTAAAAACTTCATAAACAGTTTCTTTTTTGTCAGTTGGGCAACATCATTTGTCAGACGAACTGATGAGTTCCCTTCCCAAGGAGTCGCATAATGCCTTTTTGTCAGATGACATTACACACGGTGTCTTTTGGCATTGGTGCCTTGACGCATTGTCTCATTTGGGAGACCTACAAAGTCTGTATAGGTAGGAGGGAGGGGAGGCAGTGGTATAAGTTGCTGGTTTATCAGCCAGGAGACAATGGGTTTCATCCCATTTGGATCTTTGTGTTTTGTACTCACTGATCCGTTTTGTTTTAACTTGCTTTTTACTTTTGCTTTCCCTTGCAGGTTAGGTTTAGGTCCTGAAAACTAGTTTTTTAGGTTTATGACGGGATCATGGTCTGGGTTAAAACACGGCCCTTCACAACAGTAACCCTCCACGACGAAAAATAAAGAGTTTGGATGAAAACTGCATGTCTCTGGTTCCATAACCTCATGCCTCACCAAAAGGCACATTGTGCATAACTTAGACTTGCCAGTGACTATGACAAAACTGCATTGTATGATGCTGCAGGAATAAGAACGGACTGACAGTATAGTTGCTGCAAAAATAACTTGTTAAAAGAGCTGTCATTTTTTCATATGCCAGGTGACTAATTGGCATAATTCTTCACAGGTCTTTACAGCATGATGGACACAATCTACAGTCAGTTGGACTAAAATGACCAGATACCTTGGATGGAAATGCGGCTAGCTCGTACCAAAAATGTAA
>VVAS01072034.1:10963-22593 GCA_015103295.1 Ptychochromis oligacanthus
TGAGATGGTAAAAGACTTCATACCGTATATCAAGAATGGTTTCCAAGAAATACCAGAAATCTTGTGGTGCAAGTAAAGCATATCTATTTAAAGTATGTGGCAGCATTTCCTGATTGCTCAGTCACATACAGCAGCTCTACGTAAACTACAGACACAAGCCTCTATACTATGCTTTGACTGCCAGTCAATACTGGCAGAAACACTGCAGGGAGGATTAGTCAAGCAGTTAGGATTGAGTCAGCTGGTTTCAGATCTGTAGCTGCTACTTGATGGTGACAGAGATTAAACATGACTTGGGTGACTGGTTCAGGATCCAGTGGTGGATGACTACTGCAGCTTGATGAGAAGGATAGCTGTTATCAGTCTAGCCATCTAATCTTTAGTTCTTTAAAAGGCATTGTAAGTTACTTATTTCAGCCTAAAAAACAAAGAAAGTAGAGCTGTTCAGAGTAATTGTGTTTAGTCACCAGTGTGCATTCAAAATTAGTAATACTATGATTTACTAAAAGAGTGTGGTTTAAAGCATTGCAAGTAATTAAAGCTACATGATAATATGTATCAATGCTTTTAAACTGAGATAATGTGCAGAAGAGTCTGCATGCAGTGCTCGTGTTCAGCTTGCATAGATGCATAAAATGCATCATACAGTATCTTTGGATTTTCAGACAACCAGAAAATAATCCCTTCCTAACCTTAATTAAATGAGTTGGAAATTGGTTGGGGTTAGAGCAATGACATGGCCTGTGGCAATGGCAAAACCTATTTAGAGACTATCTGGCTCAACAATAGGACGTGTTGACTGGCTGTCAAAGGAATATCTTGTCCTATCATTTCCTTGTTCACAGCTTGCTAGTACAGTTTCTTTTTCCACAGAAAACCTTCAGAACCAAAGATAAAGTTTGGTGGTCAGTGCAACACTTAGCAGGAAATATCTCTGTGTAGCCTTCCCTTCACTGTACTCCAGTGGGTGCCTCTGCTTCAAAGACAGTTGGAGCAAAGGCACCCATGGAGGTTGAGGAGGAATGAACATTGGCCTCTACAGTTAGTCTGTAGGCTCCCTTGAAGATAGGGAGGGCACGGAAGTGGCAGCTATTCTCTGATCTTACTGGCCAGCTTCATAGCAGCTCCAAAGTTGCAAGTTTGCTTGAATTGCTCCAGTCACGTGAGCCAGTGGAAATTATATGCAGAGTGACTAGGCAGATAATGCCTAGAAATAGACAGAACAGAGCCTCTTGGAATATATAAGATTTCTAGTTTCCCTAAGTCATTAAAGTACCAGCTTTGTGCCATTCAGAAATATGTGGCTTTTTACATGAATGTTCCTTAAGGCTTCATTTAGATGTGATGGCACACTTAGAGAAAGAGCTGTTTTCTGTTCTCTCTCAAGCTGAATCACTGATGAACTGGCCACCACATTTTGGCACCAGTTTCATAATTAAGTGCTATAATGCTTTGATGATGCCATATGTTGCCTATTTTTATAATATCTGATTATGCATAAGCACTGAATGACAGGACGATTCTTGTTTGATCACTATTTTAAATCCTCACAGCCAGTGCAATACAATAGATACTCATTTATTCACCCAAGCATGCAGAAAGATCATTTGAAATACACAGAGAGAATATTAAGGATGCATTATTACACCAGTATTTTGTTAGTTAGATGTTATCAACAATGGTAAGGACGAGGAATATAACAAATACAGTTGAGTTAAGTGAAGTAGTGAAGTGAACAATGACATTTTCATGATTTTGCCTCTGTACACCACTTCAGTTCAAGGGGTTTAACACAAATATGACATTAACAGTTTTGAAATTAAAGCCTTTTTTGTTCAGTTGATTCCAAGTGTTGAATTGGCATTTGGTAGCTGTACTGATGATGTCAAGTATCTGGCTAAAAAAGACAAAAGAGATGTAACAGCGAGATAGCAGAAACTTGGCCAAATCATTAACCTTGTGCATTCTGCACTAAATAACAACTGAAGTGAATGATTACCAAATTCCTTTCCTAGTGAAGGAAAACACCTTTGCAGCATCTAGCTAAGTCAAGAAAACTCTTGAGGAGGTGGAAACATCATTGTTAAAATCTACAATCAGGAAATGCCTTCATAAATGTAAATACAGAGGGTTTCACCTCAAAATGCAAACCACCGGTGACAATCAATTAGAACTTACTAGAAAATCATACCAGCCTTAGACAAATCAAGCAGCGATTAACTTGTACCAGAATGATAGGAAGAGAGTAGAAAGGAAAAGGAAGAGCTCATGATCCCAAGCATACCACATCATCTGGCATATGGGTACGTATGGCTGCCAGTAGAAGTGAGTCACTGTTTATTGATGAAGTGATAGCTTTAACAAGTAGCAGGATGAATTATGAAGCATATGGGGCTATACTTTCTGCTCAGATTCAGTCAAATTTAGCAAAACGATGATGACCCAAAACATATAGCAAAAGCATCCCAGGAGCTTCCTAAGCTAAAGAAACTGAATGTTCTTAAATGACTCAGTTTATTCAATGCCTCATCCCAACTGGGCCTGCTTTTCACTTGCTGAAGCCAAAGTAAAGGCAGAAACCCCACAAATAAGCAGCAGCTAGATAAGAATCTCAAGGGAAGAAACTAGCATTTGGTAATGTCCATGGGTTCCAGACTTTAGGCAGTCATTGACTGCAAAGCATTTGCATCTGGGTGTTATACTATTTTGTCCAATTACTTTTGGGCCAGTGAAAATAGAGTGACTATGTAAAAATGGCTACAATTCCAAAATTGGTTAGTGCAATATTTCTGAAAGCCTACATTTCACTTACATGTTGAATGCTTCATTTCAAATCCACTGCAACAGTACACAGAGGTAACATTATGAAAATTGTGTTACTGTCCAAATGGACCCCATCTTACCTTGTACAATATGCAAACCAAACATTCAGTTTACTTCACTGCCTCAGACACAGCCAGTCTGTGGACAGTCTGT
Organism: Ptychochromis oligacanthus; assembly: GCA_015103295.1. NCBI lineage: Eukaryota > Metazoa > Chordata > Actinopteri > Cichliformes > Cichlidae > Ptychochromis > Ptychochromis oligacanthus. Next base: position 13,940 of record VVAS01072034.1, read on the forward strand.
GCAGTGTTACTCAATAATGGTAAGGGTCTTAGGTCAACTGCTACAACAAAGCTCGGGTAGGTCAGGCAGAGTTGTGGACAGTCTACTGACAAAGCAGTCGGTCATGTTGAGTCAATGAGGAATGTTGAGGCCGTTTGTGAGGGAGCTTATCAAAGCTTGAAGAAGCATGTACTGATTTGTTGAGAATAGGCAAATACAAAATTTGTGGAGAAATATGACTACTTCACTAACCCGTTTGAGGGTGGAACCTGTGTGGAATAAGCTTTTCCTGCAACCTCAGCATTTAAAATACATGTTTTAGTGTGGCACAGGGGTGTGTCTAACTTACAGCCTATTGCTCATGCAAACACAGTCACATTAACCCTCTCTCTTGCTCTTTCTCATTGGAATGCAGTCACAGATCCACACTGCCATTTAAGCATAGAAATCAATAAATATCTTAAGGCAAGGTGTGTTGAGGCTCCTCCCCCAAATCATGAACTAAAGCCAGAGATGTGGATAAATCTGTAAGACACACTAAATATACAGGAAAAAAAAGTGTGGAAGGAACAAGACCTAAGTGGACTCTTAATATACTTACAACAATGCAGGCTGCAGTCGTATAATTACAGTGTGTATATCTTCCATCGCAATCCTAGTTGATTGGGATTTCATGCAAATATCTTGAATTTTAAACAGATGCAGTGACGTGATTGGTGAGCTCCAGAAGGTCTGGACACATTGTCTATGCTCTGTAATACAATGACACCATACTCTCTCTGGGAAAATCAAGACAGAAACTTATGTTGATTGTGTTCTTTGTTCATACTGGCATGGTGGGTGAGTGAATTTCACAGAAAGCACTCACACCTGGGAGTGGCTCATTTACATTAGCTTAAAGTTGCCAGACAATGTCGAACAATGACAAATGCCTTGCCAATGGTTGCCCATTTATAGATGAATTCCCTGGACAATAGATTGGCTCGGCCTCCCAAAGTGGTTGCTTTCATTTGTAATTGCAGGAAAGAGGTAGTTGTCCTGAAGTGGGCAATCAAGAGATGTGTGCATCTGAAGCGTGGATGCGCATACACCCAAACACAAACAAGCAGAAGTTCACACACATGCATGCATCCAGCAGGAGTTACATTGCTGCTACAGCCTGAGAATAGCACACAGGCTACATTCCTCCGCCCTCCCTCCACTGAAGCTAGCACAGCAGACTATGGGTCACATGGACCTACTGAGATCTCAGTGATCTTGGAAATGCAGGGTACGTGCAGACAAGCTGGGGACATAGTTTTTCCACACCAGTGTTGTGCTGTCTGACACACTGCCTTATGGCAGCATGCTCATGTATACATGAACAAACAAAATAAATGAAATCTATCTATCTATCTCTTGTGGCTCTTGCATTTCATTTACCATCTGCAAACACAACAGGACAGTTAGGCCTACTTATGATAACAAATAAGATGTCTATATAATCTTTCAAAAAGAAACAGTGAGGAGGAGGGTATTTAAATTGGCTACTGTGTCACAACTCTACAACTGCCCCCTTTTTTTCTACGCCCATGCACAATTATACTAAGTAGGGCCAATAGGAACAAAGAAGAGGCAGGACCGAGGCTCCACCTCTCCCTGCCTGCCTTCCTCTGAGCTTTTTAGATGTACATAATCCCTGAGTTGACCCAGAAAATAGGCAGTCGTTTCAAGATCTGATGCGGCAGTCTTTGTGCACACCGTCCCCGCTTGAGCATGAAGCGTAACCCTGTGGAATACACGCTGTAATTCAGAGGAGCTTTGCCTTGCAGAGGAAAACTGTTCAAAAAGCCGGAGCTGAAGAAAAGTCGCTCAACTTTGTGGAAACGTAGCGGATGCGAGTAAGTGATTTTTATCGGATTTATTTGTTGGGGAAATTGGGGTTTTGGTCTGTGGTGGTCTACGGGGCTGCTGCTGCTGCTGCTCCATTGTTTGCATTCCCTTGTTTCAAAGTCGAGATTACGAAAATGTATAACACTAGGCTAGAGTGTGGGGAATATTATCAGATACAAACATTTAAACAAATGAATCGCCGTAATTGGAGAAAATCGGAAGCCTCTGTGTAATTTTATACCTTGTTAGAATTGTGGTGATTCAGCTGTTGGGGAGATGTTGCATGATGTCAGTGTTCTTTGTTGCAACCTTACGTGCGTAAAATGTAACGGATTTTTCTGCTTCAGCTGTCATGCAACATATATAGGATTTAAGCTGTGCATTACGTGATGCATGCATTTTGCCTCTGTTTTGTCGATCCCATCATGCATGAATTATCTCGCTTAAAAATGTACCCAAACAGTGTATGTTAACCTGTAATTTCAACCTGGGCGTTCATTCCTTGGCACAAAGAGAGTAGGTTTTAGGAAGACTAAACACACCAGTAAGGTTCTCAGTGTTAGCCAGTGGGCAAAACAACATTGCAGATTTTTTCTTTCTTTCCCGGAATCGATTTCGGTGGTTTAACTTGAGGTGGAATCGTGATATTGCATGGAAGCATATATCTTTGTTTCTTTTCAATGAAGGTGAAGTGTGGTGACTGTAAAAGAAGTCAAGATTTGTATATAGAATCTGGTTTGGACTACACAACCATGTTAAGACATTATCACTATTGTTTGTTTTTAACCAATTTGAGACTGGTTTAAATGGATGGCTAACTTTGTGCATTCCATATTGGTTGGTGTACTCCTCCTCCTAAAATGTTGCTAGTGCCTGCCCCCTACTTTGTCCTAACAGTGTCTCGTCTCTGTCCATAGACAGGAGGCATGGCGGATCATCTGATGATGCCCATGAATCACAACTCAGCAGGTGCCAGTCTCCACGGTTACAGGATGGGTATGAATGGTAGCCTGCAGGCAGGTCCCCAGCAGCATGCCAACCAGCAGGGCATGAGGGTGCTGCCCAATGGCCAGATGATGCACTATGGTGGCACCCAGGCCAACATGGAGACTGCCATGAGGCAGCGACAAGGCATGGTGGGTGGACCCATGAATGGACAGCTGAATGGGGCCCAGATGGGTCACCACCAGATGACCTCTGGTCACATGATGTATAATGGCCAGCCCCAGCAGCAACAGCATCACCCACAACAGCAGCATCACATGCATCCGCAACAGCACCAGCAGCAAGCCCAACATCTGCAGCAGCAACAGCAACAACAGTTCATGAATGGAGGATTAACATCGCAGCAGCTAATGGCCAGCATGCAGCTGCAGAAACTCAACACCCAGTACCATGGACACCCACTGGGTCCTGTGGGTGGGAACCACATGGGGCCCGCAACCCAGTACCGTATGAACCCAGCTCAGCTGGCTAACATGCAGCACATGGCCGGCCCAGCACTGGCTCTAAATGGCATGGATGCGGATATGATTGATGAAGATGTCCTGACTTCACTGGTCATGGAGCTGGGCTTGGACCGAGTCCAGGAGCTGCCAGAACTCTTCCTGGGCCAGAATGAGTTTGACTTCATCTCAGACTTTGTCAGCAAACAGCAGCCCAGCACTGTTAGTTGCTGAGAGGACCTTATTTGCAGTGGGGAACAAATGGAGACACAAGAGTGAGAATTGTCCAGAATAGATGAAGAGTGTTCATCTCTTCAATTTTTATTTTGTGAGCACCTCTCTGTACAACTAAACCATAATGCTGTGCAGGGTGCACAAAGGAGAACTCTGGATATTCACAGTGAATGCACAGGGCATGAGTCTTGTGCGCTTGTGGCCAGAGGGGGGGTGGCTTTGAGGCCCACTTCCACTTCTCCTATTTCCTGGACATGAATGTAATAAAGAAATGCTGAAGTTCTTAAAAGCCACTCTGAACAATACTATGACACTATGTAGCCTCCAAGTCTGGACTCCATGACAGTTTACCAGTAAAAAGGTGTATTTATTTATTCCTGTCTGAGAAAACTGATATAAAGAACAACCGTCTTCTCCATTTTGGGATTGAGGTGGTTTTAATTATCTTTTTTGAAAGTAGGTTGGGGGAGGAAAATAAAATTTAAGTTTTCCACTCATGATTTTTTTTTCCCCCACTCTATTTGGCGTAGTAATGAAACGAGCTCGGATGACAATGTCATCTAAAAGAGCATGGATTTTATTTTATTTTAATTTTTTAATTACAAAAGTAAAATGTTGCCTCATTTTAATATGAGTCTCATCCAGACTTTTAAAATGGTTCACTTTTCATGAAGTGCTGCCTTTTTAGATGTGATGTTCTCAAAAATCTACTGCTTGTACTGTATGAAGCTGTATAACTCCAACATGTCCACACTGTTGTGTTCTATTGGAGATGTAGAACTGCTTTAATCATGCAGATTCTTATTTATTGGTTGTTTATATTGTCCCCTTTTTTGTGGTCAAGATGGGGGGGGGGTGGTCTTTGTGAAAGGGGTTTTGAGGATCAATAAAAATGGCCTGGATAGATGTGTGGCCTGCTTTTCCATTCATTGCATAGCTCTTCCCTCAGGCAGCTAAGTGCTTAGGTTAACCTGTGGGTGAAGGGAAATGCCAGTTTTCTTTCAAATCTGAGAAGGAATGCTTTAACAAATACAATATTTATGCTGTTTGAGAAGGATATCTACTCCAGATCTTCTGGGTTTCTAGTTTAATTTACCATTTCATAGCTAAAACTAAGTGTCACTGATAAGAGCATGATTGACATACGGTGATAATTGCATTTCTCTGCTGTTTAGCAAAAAAGGGGGGCTGTATTATTCTGTTCTACATTTAAATTGACAGTAAAATTCGACTTTTATTTTCTTAGTGACTATTTAAGCAAAACCATTCAGGTGACATTAGAAGTGTTTAAAATTATTACAGTGCATTTAGCTTACAATACTGAACCCCAGCCAATTCTTTCTATACTGTGTGTAAAGAGCACTGCAGTTAGGGAAGGTGTAAATGACTAAGGAATGCTTACTTTGATGGAGGCTTTAACTGACTTTATGTGTATAAACTGTAATTCAAAAACAGTGCTGTTCATAGAGGGTGGCTGTAAACAGTAACCAAACAAATGACAGATTCAAAACAGCCCCTCTCTAGTCTGTGCCACTGCCTCTTGGAGGAGTAAAACAATTTTCCTAATATAATTGCATTCATTATAAAAATGAGGGTAAAGCGGTTCTCTGCGGTGTCTGAGTTTGTTGAATTGTTTTGTGCCTCCGGGCTACGAAAATGCTTGATTGAGGTCATGTTGGGAATGTCATCACCACAGTTAGCTTTTCACATTGTCAACAAAGGCATCTTTAGTGGCATCATGAGTAACAAGGGGGAAATGAGAACACTGTTGTAAAAATAGTGTTAGCTGATTGCTCAATTTTGAAGTCAGAGCAGCTCTTCAAGCAGCCTCCTGTTTTCATTTGTCCAATTGTGTTAAAGACCAATGTGCTCAATTTGAAGCATGGTATCATGGATGGTCCAAAATGAGATATCTTGGCCTAAATGCAGGGCATATTTTAAATAACAAAGACTTGCTTAAGGGTGCATGTGTGTATGTGTAGATTTTCTTGGCTTGACACTAACATGAGAAAGGCTCATAAGTAGGCCAACAGCCTTGGCACAGTGCTTAGTAACGGTTGCAGGTCCTTTGCCCAGTGCCAGTCTGGTGAGATGGTCTTCTAGTGTGTGTGGCACATGGGGCATGCTGGCACACTGTCAGAACTCTGTCTCCTCTTATATCTCATAATTGTACCTTGCACTGTGAGCTTCTTGTTTAGCCCCAATTAAATTCAGAGGTTTTGTTTCTTGATTGTAACTCCATAGACGAATGGCTAACTACGCAAAACAGCCCTTGTTTGCTCTCTCAATCCCTTGTTATGACTGCCGCCTGCCTCACAGAGGCCAGTCTAGACGCAGGCTAAGCAGGGTGGGACACACTGAGACGTTTACTGTTACTTCTGTTTTTCTTGCTCTCTCGTTTTCAGCCCACCCACAGCAACTGCTCAGCACAACACTGTCTTCCTGTGGCAGCTTGCTGTTTTCTCAATATAAGTCAGAGACCAAAAGCCGCATTCTGAGAGACACGCAGACAGGCAAATTGAAAGAGACAAAAGATAAGACGAGAGATAGAAATTGTAAGGATCTCCTGAGTTTACAATTAGAAATTAGGTGGTGGGATTTTGTTTTAGTTTTAACTCTTGGGGATTTCTTAGCTGGGTTTTCCCACAGCACGTTTATGATTCCAATTAAAAAACCTCCAAAAAAACATCACACGAGGCATGCTAAATGAAAAAGACTTTACTTTTATTTCTTCAGATCTGCATGTCTACATTAAGTACTGTCTAGTTTTCTCTTTCCAGGCTGTGGTCCAGCCGGTGCCAAGCCTGAGCTCATGTTAATCTCTGGCCCTAGTGCCAGTGACGGATAGGTGGTCATTTGCTGTTGTCACGCATGGCCAGGTCTTCACATGCACGGCATCTGCACACAACCTGATCAAACAGGCTAGCAGGGTTACCGAGGTATCAGTGTGGAGCCGGGGGAAGATAAAGGATTTATGTCTCATCTCTGGTCATTTTGATCCTTACACCATCATCTGTGTTAGTAGATTATATTGGAGCAACAGTGCAAATGCAAGTGGTGAGAAAACATCCAGAAAATGTAAATGTAATTTTGAAATCAATTTGGCTAAACTAGGCACTTTTTTCCATTTCAGTTTTAATTTTGAAATAAAAAAGTCTAGTCAAATTACTGTTTTTTTCCCACCAGTGCAAAAAAAGTTAGGAGATGGGTGCAATGCACAATGACAGAAATAAAATGAGATATTAACTAGAGGTTCCCAAATGAAAGGATGAGTTATTTATAATCACTAAGAGGACTGATTCTGTCTCTGAATACTGTGTGAAGAGGGCACATGCTTGAACTTGTCTGCTTTAATAAGAGAGTTTGTTGGTTTCTGGCATGCTTTGTGTTAACCTTGTGTGTATGTGTGTTGGCAGGGGGGTAAATAAACAACAGGTCCCTTAGAGCAGGGTTCATACAGTGGACATGTTGCTCAAGCCAAACTTCCTGATTTTCTAGCTGAACGGTCTCCACTTGACTTGAAGTCTCATTGTGCACCGTTCCTCTACTGTCCCTGATAAAGCTAACATGCCACACATACTGCAACACAAAAAAGTCGCCTTTGGAAAGCATTAGTTGTTGCATAATAAAGAGCAGCATTTTATAAGCAACAAAACCTTTTTCCAAATGAGAAAAAGCAGTGTTGTCACACTTTCTCTCCTGGAACACACAGTCTAGCTATGTCTCGGTAGGTTTTCAGTTTTCTATACGAATCATCCCGATAAAGCTTTTAAAACAACAGTTGGGTGACAAATTTAAGGAAAAACCAACATAAAGTGTGCTAGTAAGGTGTTGAGTCGCCATGTGCCAGAATAGCTTCAGTGCTCCTTGGTATTGTACAAGTCTCTGAATCTCCACTGGTATGATTTTGTCCCATTTGGTATTTTGATGATACTGAAGTGTGCTTTTCTAACATGTAAGTCCAGTATCTCTCACAGGTGTTCAACTGAGCTGAGATGTGGTGGCTGCAAAGGCCACAGCATACCATTCACATCATTTTTATAAACCATTCGGTGACCTTGTGTCCCCTATGGATAAAACCATTGCCTTCACAGAAAAGGAGATCACTCAGAGCATTTTTGCATTGATTTGCAGTAACTCTTCCTTCTAAGCAAGCAAGTAAACCCAAGCCATGCCCAGAGCCATCGGACCCCCTCACTGTAGGGGCCAGTGATTTGGGTTTTAATTTGCCACCTGTATGTAGCTTGTGCATACATCCTTCAGAGGTAAATAGATAATTCTGGCATGTTGGGGCAGGTGAGACAGATGTTGCCTAGTGACTAGCAACTCCTCCTCTGACCCCCCTCCAAATCTGGGGTTGAATGGTTTGCCAGCCCTTTGAAGTCAAAGGAGGGAGTGTAAATAATTTATTTTCCTGCACACAGCTGACACTTCTCAGCCAAGCCGGCTCAAACGCATCAAGGTGTCTCAACAATGTCTGAAGGTGGTAAATATTTAGGGGCTGTGTGATTTACACAGTTGACCCAAACTGAGCAGAGCTACAGTTTCACAACAGTGTCAGAAATTTAACTCTGTCAGTGTGTATAAAACAAAGCAGAACTTGAAGGTTTTGTGCACTTTGTTGTTCAGTTTTTTTTTTTTAATTTTTGTGTTAGTCTACTTATTTATTAACTGCATAGAATAGAAGATGTTAGGAATTTTAAATATATCAAGCCTCAGAAATATGCTACACCTTTTAAAATCTTGTTTTGAAGTTTAATGTGACAAATAGATTAAGAAGTACTAACATTTAGAAAGAGCTGACAGAGCAACAGCAATACTTATGTAATCTAGTATAATCTGAAAGAAACACTTTTTGAGACTGTTAGAGATATTGTACAGTAAGCTATAATAACAGAAGCACTTCAGTCTCTAAGAAATTTAACATCTTAAGCTTCACAAAGGTGCTATTTTGTTACCAAACTTCATCAGTGGATTATATAGTAGGGAATTTAATATTGTTTTGTTAACCTCCTGTACTTGCAATTTTATTTGAGCTGTTTAGTGTCAGCTGGGAAATTTTTTGGGCCAGCCCAGAAGAGTTGCAGATTCATAGGATAGAATGAATGAATGAGAGGGAAGCAG
>VVAS01072149.1:3092-13201 GCA_015103295.1 Ptychochromis oligacanthus
AAAATTTTTTATCTTTTGGATGTTTTGTTTAATGTTTTATTTACTTTATTTTATATATATATATATATATATATATATATATATATGTATATATGTATGTATATATGTATGACATTAAACACTGGCATCTGGTTATCAATTCATGGTTTATTCTACCCCAACAAAGAATATGTGAGGAAAAGAGACTGATGGAGGGAGAGAGGACAACCACCCTACAGGTAAAAAGAAGAAGAAGACAACATATGCAGGTGGAGCAGTGAGCTGTGAGGAATCTGTAGAGGCTGATTAATAAAATTAGTATAACATTTGGTCATGTAGTCAGAGCTGACTAATGTATGTAATACTCTCCTCTGTTCTAGCTCATATGATGATGGCCACAAATGTGATACTAGCTTGTGGCTACACGATAATATCTCTAGGCCAAGCAGAAAGAAAATACCCCCACTCACATCTAATGGGGGGTAATGTAAGTACACAAGTTGCCAAATTATATAACACAGATCTGGTCGTTTTTATGCATTTTTAATTCAGAAATGTTATGTTATACCTTTAACACAGCCTTTTTTTTTCTGCGTTAGTTTGTCAGCTAAAATGCTTTAGTTACTGCTCAAAGAGGGCAGCAGCAGGAGTCTACACAATAATGGGAGTGGCAATTTTAGGTGGAAACAATGGTCAGCAACTACTTCAACACCAGAGAAATAGTCCATTTTAAATTTAGCATACTACAACTATATTACGTATTGCATGCAGTTTAATGCAGGTGATAATCCCGTGATCACACGCTGTACCTGTTCTCCTCCTGTTATGCTGATTTGTCAATTTCAGTGCCCCATGACGCTTGCAGGATGTTTTACCATTGCTCCTCCTGAAGCTTTAAACCTCAGATGGCGGAAATATCACATAAGATTAGCTTTCACATAATCATAAAAAAGGAGAACATGTGTTTTTCAACCAAGTGTACATAAAAAGAGCAGGGAAGTGCAAGTTGGCTGCCATGTGTAAAGGGCCATGAAAAAGAAGATAATTTTAGGCAACATAAATTCTTGTTTCTTCTCTAAGTGCTGTAGCCGGCAGACTTGACACAGCATCCACTTTAGCACCTGTTAGATCCCAGGTACCCCTGTACAGGAGGTCTGGACCGGCTCTCCGTTTAACGGGTCAGAGCTTCTGATCCTATGGGTATTAACCGAATAGGCAATGCAAAAACCAATTTAAGCCAGTGACAAGGAGACTCGCCTAGCTCTAACTGCCTACTTCCGTCTTAAACTGTGACCCAACTAGCTAACAGCCCGGCAGCCACGTGGAATCAACAGTCACATCCGTTAACGGGAGCTCCCCTCTTATAGATCCTTGCAACTTGGTAGAATGGCTAGGTATTTACTTTAGTGGCTGGGAAAAGAATAGGCCCCAGGGATCCGTTAATTTTAAGGCTAAAATAACCGGTAAGAACCTTCTTAAGGTGTAACAATTATGATAAAAATACACAAGTTTTAACCTTTTCCGGTTTATCAAAATTCCAAAAAGTGAATGTCCACAATTTAAACTTTAAATGTAATTTGAGTATTTATTTAAGCTCTTAGCAGGGTTAAAGCATACACCATTTATGATTATGGAATATATCAAATCAATTCTTAAAATTCAAACAATATAAATCATCACTTAAATCATTTCTATACTATTAAACTGCCTGTGTGCTAACTAATTATACATGACCTTTGGGTGTGAGAGAGGTAAGCGGCCTTTCTTCCCTTTCTCTGGTCGGTCAGGATAAAATCCAACTTTGGAAATAGCAACATACCAAGGTCCCTTAAATTCACTTAGAATTATAATCCATTACGACCCAGGAAAACAGAGGAGACCAAGACCTATAATCCTATCCGAAATTGTAGCTGTTGGTCGATGGTTCAAACTCCTTATGCTCCATTCAGTATAATCCAACTACAATCCACAGTCTTGATGCCATTAGATGGTTTAATCCGTTCTCCGCGAAGCTTGAAGCTTGAAGAACTAAAATCCTTTAAAACTGTTACTTATATAGGTCCTCTCAGGACCTTTTGCCTCCTTTCTCTCCTCCGTTCCCTTGGCAACCGCACGTCGCCAACCGGACAGGCCCACACCCTATTAGTCATGTATGTTGCAATTTCCTAATTCCCCTTTTCACTGAGATACATGCACTTTGTCACATATTTTGCTCACTGAAATACTTTTTCTTAACACTTTTACTGTTAATCATTACTCTTTTCATTTCTTTTAACCACTTAATTACAAACAGAAATCGCCTTTTAGCACAATCACATGTGTTTATATTCATCTTTAAGCTCTGTGTTACATTTAACTGCCATAAGGCTAGATCTTAAGTCCTTTTAAATCTTCCACCTCTAGTTAGGAGGGCTGGAAGGATCTCACCCTCTTTGACACCCCCTCCTTGAGATCCCTGGAAGCCTCTTCATGGTGTGTAGAGAGGTGTGTCTTCATCGGGTTCTGGTACAACATCCTCAGGGTCCGGCGATAGCGGTGTAGATCCAGTTGTTGACCCAAGGATAAGAGGCCAGTTATCTATGACCACCATTTCTTCCATACAAGGAGTACTTGGTGATGAGGCGGCAGAGATAGACTCGTACTCGAAATCTGAGTTGCACTGCTTCTGCTCAGCGGTGAGGGCACTATATCTGCCGTCATCCATGCGACATGGGAATGTTGCTAGTTCCTCCTGGGGGTTGTTATTGTGGACTGCTGGCTCTACAAGGTCCCAATCACCGTCTGGCGTCGCGACATCAGGTTCGACCGTAGCCGGCCCAGAAGGTCCTATTTCCAATAATTTGTCAATTGACTTTGTCACAGTACAAGACCATCCAAGGGGTTTGAGTAGTCGCATGTAACAATACTTTACATCGCAATGATGTAAAGCATTGTTATATGTATATATATATAAAACAATGCTTTACATCGTTTCTGACATGCCACCAGGGCGTTTGATGAATGAATAGTTTAACAATAGTTTGAAAAAAATTAATTTAAAAAAAGAATGAATTGCAAACTGTGTAACACAGTCCTCAGGAACTAACAACTTGGGTTATGCATTTGAAATTTAAATCATATTTAACAATAAAAAGCCTCACAGATTAGGTAACTGCTATAAGATGTTTTCAAAAGACATAGGCAGAGATCTATTTGTGGCCCTTTGATGTGGAAAAAAAAAAGTTTAGGAAGACTGCATAGGGTAACAATGTCACTTTGTGAAAGAATCTCAAGGGATCGGTGCTAACTGAAAACTTTCAATGGATGACATCCCCTCTGTTAGAGTATAAACAGCTGTGGGAGAAGTGTCTAAGTGGTTTGCTGTAAGATGTCAGCTTTATTCAAGGAAAGTAGGTTGACTTTTAAATGGTGAACACACTGTGATGGGTAGACAGCTGTGGAGTTTCAGGACCAAGAATAGAAAAATATCTATTTAAAAATGTAAAAATAATAATTGAAATTAATGTAAACACATAAGTACTTTTCAGCAATTATATATATTGTCCCAGTGAGTTCTAAACATCAGTTTCTGATTGACTTCAATAACATGGTGAAATGATTTTAAGTGATAATACTACAGAATCACATTGTAAATGTAGGATTTTAATTCACTTACAGTCAATACAGTATTATTTTACAGACATTACTTAAGTCAGTAAGACAGCAAAGATGCATACTAAACAAAATTTACTGCAGGAAAAATAATCCACTTATTAGGCATACCAAATTCAAATATTTACATACATTCTGTGCTCAATTTACAAAAGTTTTTTCTTTTTTTTTTTATTTAAAAAACAAAGTGGGGCTTTTGAAACTTGCTGGAGATGGCTCAGTGGCAAAAAGTCACTGAGCAATAATTTTTCAAGGGTCTTGGCTATACTCTGTGACTTGAACTTACCTCTTTGGCTTTAAAACTCAAAGAAGTTTGAAGTGGTTTTACTTGACATTGGTTTTACTTGCTTCTATCCTGCCTGCAGCCCCTGCCTCATTACCCCCACCTACAATGGCCAAACAGACATAGCACAGAAGTAAGAACATTTTTAAACTTTTGAGATCCTTGCTAGTAGTGTCCAAAGCCATTAGATCACACTGACACGAGGAAATGAGGTCATGTATTCACTGTAGGGCAAGCCGTATCTATATTTCTGGGGATTCTCCTTAGAGGGACTGGGAGACAGAAAACAGTGAAAAAGAGAGCGACATGGGGAATAGGTCTCAAAGAGGATCATTAGAATGTGAAAAACCCTGACCAACTGCTCCTTTCAGCCTTTTGCATCATGACAAATGTTCTGAATATGTAGTTCTGAGAGAATCTCGTTGTTCCTTTCAAAGGCATGATACATCTAAAACTTTTCCACTGCTCACTACTTCATTGTGCTACAAATGGCCTTTGAGTGTGATGCATTACATTATCATTTGTATGATTAAAACAATCATTAGATTAAGAAAGGTCAGGAAACCAGCTGACTTTTATGCTTTAGACTACTTTGCTTTTGCTACTTCTACTGAAGGAGAACTGTATAAAGCTACAACTCCTTCTATGCCCACAACATATTTACAACTGTACTATAATTTTGATGAACAGCAAAAAGTCTTACAGTGATAATAAAAAAAGTGATAACTGTTTATATTTTACAGGTTATGGAATAATTATAGCTTACTTGCTGGTACCGAAGTGTATGATGGCACATAGTGAATTTCTGAGGGAGCTCAGTAAAAAGGTTGTTGACACTCATCAGGCTTGAAATGGTTATAAAACCAAATCTAGAGTTTGGATCCACAATCCACCAGTCCTAATCCACTGTGTAAGAACTGAGAAATTCTCAGCAACTATGGCCTTTCACGCATGGACTAATGGCAATATTCATCAGGAGAATGGTGCAAACACTGAGCAATAATGGTGTGCATAGGAGTGCTGCAAGGTGATTACATAGACAAGCCCAGTGGCTACTGAACAAATGTTTTGTGGATGATTGTGACCAAAATAGAACTTTTTAGTGTAAATGAAAAGCGTTTGAAGAAAGAAAAACATTGCATTCTAGCTTACAAAACTCATCTGTGTAACATGGGGATGGTAGTATCATGGTTTGGGCCTGTTTTGCTGCATCTGGAGCATGATGGCTTACAATGATGGCATCCAAAAGTTGAAACTGTCCTTTACTGGTTGATTTTCCTCAGTAAATAAAGGACCAAGAATATTTTTTTTTATTTCTTTAATTGGCTTCTTCTTCTTGTTCTTCTGAAACTGTTGCAGACCATGTTTATAACGAATTATAAAAAATTAAAATGTTTTAAAATTATTTAAAGAATTTTTTAATCCTTATTGTCCCATAGTTTGAATAGCAGAAATGTATTTTGATGTAAATGTGGGATGTTTCCTGAAAAAGTAAAATAACTATAAACTTGGTGCGAATGTATGTTATTTTCACCCCCCATAAGGTAAGTGAAAATAGATTTTTAAAAAAGAATGCCTTCTACCAGTCACTCAAATTTGCCACTACAATATAACTTCATCATTCACAAAATGCTGTGATTTCTCCACTGTATCTGTGATGCCTTTTAGTCTAGATGAGTATGGCAGAAAAAAATATGTATCGACATAGTATTACGTAAATGTCAACATGAGCATTAAAATGCTCATATAATTAATTCAGACAAAGTTAAGCACAAACAACTGAAGATTTATATTAGAATTACAATTAAAGGTGACATGGATCACTCCACCTTAAATCAGAATTGTATGTATGTTTTGAGACTGTCTAAACTTTTGCAGTATCAATAGAATATTATTATAGCTGTACTTGTCCCAGCTGAAAAGCTATGAGTGATGTGTCATGTTCTTGTGAATACAAGGCATGTTTGATCATAAAATATATTCATGATATATCGGGGACAATCTCTCCCTCTTTATGACACGCTCAAGAGTTATACTATATGCAGAGAGAGAGAGAGAGAGAGAGAGAGATTTATGCATAGTCCCCCATTTTCAGAGGCTCAAAAATAATTCGGAAAAAAACAAGGATTGTTTTTAACATGTTAAGGAGGCCATCATTAGGCTGAAAAAAAACCCAAATAAACTTGTCATAGAGACGGCAAAAGCTTTAGGAGTAACAAAATTAACAATCTGGTGAATTCTTATCAGTGGAAACACAGAGGGTTTACAACAAGGTGCAAACCACAAGTTACACTTAAAACAGGAAGGTCAAATTAGACTTTGCCAGAAAAGATCTAAAAAAGCCTGCACAGTTCTGGAAAAAAAAAAATCCTTTGAAAGAAAGAAACCAAGATTAACTTGTACCAGAATTAAAGAAATGTATGGAGAAGGAAAGAAACAGCTCTTCATTCAATTCAATTCAATTCAATTTTATTTATGTAGCCCCAAATCACAGCAACAGTCGCCTCACAGCACTTTATATGTTAGGGTGAAAACCCTAAAAAATTTGACAGAAAACCCCAACAATCAGACGACCCTCTATGAGCAAGCACTTGGTGACAGTGGGAAGGAAAAACTCCCTTTTAACAGAAGAAATCTCCAGCATAACCAGGGTCAGGGAGGGGCAGCCATCTGCAGCAGAGTAGTGCATCATGGGAAGCCCCCAGCAGCCTAGGCCTATTGCAGCTTAACTAACGGATGGTTCAGGGTCACCTGATCCAGTCCTAACTATAAGCTCTACCAAAAGGGTGTCTGTCTCCTGAATAAACGCTGGGAGCTGGTTCCACAGGAGAGGGGCCTGAAAGATGAAGAAACCACAAGTGAACCTGCAGGCTGGGAACGAAGCACTCTATTGGGATAATATGGTACTATGAGTTCTTTAAGATACGATGGGGCCTGATTATTCAAGAGCTTCTCTCTTTTTAGTCCCTGTTAGTACTCTGTTAGTACCCAGCTATAAGCTGGCTACATCTATTACAAGTATCAGTATTACTAAAGGAGGCCGAGGAATAAGTAAACATTTGACACATTGAGCAGGAAAGTGCCGGTGAGACAGGAGAGACCATGCTGCTAGTGATTCAGCTAAGAGCTAAGCTAATAGCTACACTAAGCTACTGAATCCCCAAAGACACAGTGAGTGAGTGATATGAATATAATTTGTAGGTGACTCAGCAGAAAGTGTGATTCTGATAAAGCACGTGTAGGTTATGCAAATAAGTCGCTACGTAAAAGTTAGTAACTCAGCTACACAATCAGCTACACAAACTGAGCTACAGAAAAGGCACCACTGTGCATGCAACAGGAACAGGAAGTGATACGATACCTCAGTGAGAACCAACCATAGAAGTAGTAGGATGAATTCTGAAGTGTACAGGGCTATACTCTCTGCTCACATTCAATAAATTCTGCAGAACTGATCTGACATCACTTCACAGTGCAATTGGATAATGACCCAAAGCATAATGCAAAAAAATTAATCACCTGATCTCAATCCAACAGAGCGTGATTTTCGGTTATTAAACACAAAATGAATGCAGAGAGACTCACAAACAAGCATCAACTGAAAGTGGCTGCAGTAAAGGCCTGGTAGAGCATCTCCAGGGTGGAAACACAGCATTTGATGATGTCCGTGGCTTCTAGACTTCAGGCTATCATTAACTGCAAAGGATTTTTATCCAAGTATTAACAACAATCCTTGTATTTAATATTAAGTTTACTTTTGAGCCTCTAAAAATAGAGGACTATGTATAAAAATTCCTAAACAGTTAATTTGGTACCTTTGTTAAATCCCTTGAATTAGAGCTGGAAGTCTGCACTTCAGTCACATCTTTATTGTTTGAAAAGTACTAAACAACAACTCCTTTGCCGAAAAATAAAATCCTTGAGACTGACTTTCGATTTACTGGTTAATACAAACAACTTATTATTGTAATTTATGCCTATATAAGCTGGTGGACCTGCATCACAAGTGACTGAAATTACTCTAAATATTAAGAGAGGAGTGAGAGCACAGACATATCTTTTCTAAGAGGTGCAGAGAATGTGTCTGCACTATGGCATGCAAATCTGTGCCTCGTTAAATTCACCAAAATCTGTGGCCGTTTATTCTTTAATTAAAAGGCAAAGCCAAAGAGGCTTGCCCTTATACTTGCATTAAAAGCTTTTTATTATGCAGCTAGTCATGTTTAATTCACGGCGTATTTCTGTGTCAAAAGATACATTGCACAGTCATGAAATATTGAGAAGGCCCTGGGAGGGGAAGATCTCAAGCTTGCTCCCTCAAAAAGATCAAAAAAATAAGATAACACACCAGCGCACATCCAGGGCAGCGTTGTATCTTCTTGATCCTCTTATCTCATGCTGTAACAACATATTCCATTGACAGAGAGTATGACCAGCATGGATGTGGAAAGGTACTAATGCTCACAACATAATGGTCATATAGGCACCTGTGCTCACAAACACATGTGCACTCTGGGAAAATACAGCACAGCAGACATACTGCATAAGCATTAAGATTGTGTTACTGCAGCTGTCTTTTATACCTTATACATTCATACACATTTCGCTACGTGCAGTGAAATGTGTATGATATTTGTCTGTAGTTGTAAAAAGTATAATTTCAATAAAAATGAATAAATAAATAAATAAAGCACAGATCTGACTACTGACATCCCAAATATTGATTTATATAAATATCTCATTTTTAAATGTAAAAAAATATGAAGAACTGACAAGAGGCTGTGTCTGTATAAATGTCATAAATCACAATTCTTGTCCACCACTGTTCCAAGAGGGCCAGGTAGGTTTGGATCTCTTTTATCCCTTATTAAATGAAATCATCATTTAAAAACTGCATTTTGCATTTACTTGCATTATCTTTCTCTAATATTAAAATTTGTTTGATGATCTGAAACATGTAAGTCTTTTTTTTTTCTTTAAGCTTAATATACAGTCGTGAAAAATTAAGTACATCCTCACTGCTGACATCGGAAATAAGAGGTTAATTAGCAGCCAGGTGTTGCTAATCAAAAGCACTTGATTAACTGATCGCTGGCAAGTGTGATGGCCTCTATAAAAGCAGGAGCTTTCTGGTCTGGAGCATTTAGGTGTGTGCAAACACAATGCCAAAATCTTCCCAAATGTGGACGTCCTAGCAAATTCACCCCAAGGTCAGACTGTGTAATGCTCAGAGAAACTGCAAAAAAACGAAAAGCTACAACTCAAACTCTACAAGCCTCAGTTAGAATGTTAAATTTTAAAGTTGATGAGAGTACAATCAGAAAAAGACTGAACAAGTATGGCTTGTTTGGAAGGGTTCCCAGGAAAAAGCCTCTTCTTTCTAAAAAGAACATGGCAGCATGGCTTAGGTTTGCAAAGTTGCATCTGAACAAACCACAAGACTTATGGAACAATGTCCTTTGGAAAGAAAAGACCAAAGTGGAGATGCTTGGCCATAAAGCACAGAGCCACGTTTGGCAAAAACCAAACACGACATATCAGTACAAACACTTCATACTAACTGTCATGCACAATGGCAGAGGGGCGATGAATTTGGCTTATTTTGCAGCCACAGGACCTGGGCAACTTGTGAGTCAACTATGAACTCTGTACACCAAAGTATTCTAGGGTCAAATGTGAGGCTATCTGTCCAACAGCTAAAGCTTGGCTGAAATTGGTATCATGCAACAGACAATGAACCCAAGCACAGCAGCAAATTTACAACAGAATGGCTGAAAAAGAAAACAATCAAGGTGTTGTGAAGGCCCAATCAAAGTACAGATCTCAAAATGACTGAATTGCTGTGGCAGGACCTTAAGAAAGCTGCGCATAAACAAATGCCCACAAACCTCAATGAACTGAAGCAACATTTTAAAGAAGAGTGGGCCAAAATGTGAGAACGATGTGAGAGACTGATAAAGTCACACAGCAAACAATTACTTAAAATTAGGGTTGGTAAATGTGGTTCTACAAGCTACTGAATCATGGGGCGTACTTTTCCACACACTGCTTCTTCATTTTGGCTTAGTTTTTGTTTAATAAATCATGACATGGGGTAATATGTCATTTATTGTTCATCTGAGGTTGCATTTCAATAATTATAGAACCTGCTTAGGACCAGATAATTTTTTTTTTTTTTTTATTTTGTCCCGATTTG